>ML781556.1:396851-419903 GCA_009831015.1 Picea engelmannii | reverse complement strand
TTATAATACACTCATTACTTCACTTTATTATTTACCTTTTAAAATCTCTTAAACCACTTTGACTACTTTGACCTTTTGGGGCTTCTAGATGACATATGAGGGTCCTCCAACTTCGTAAGGTCGTAACTCTCAAACCGTGAGGATTTATGTGATGTTACACATACCACCAGAAATTGAATGACATGTACTATCCATATAGAATATTATTATCTGAAAATATATCATAACTCATATCGTTATCCATCAAACAAACTTGGGTCCATTACCCAAACCTAGGGTCTCCAACTTCTCATGGCCATAACTCTCTAACCGTGAGGAGTTATGTGACGTTCCACATACCACTGGAAATGGAATGACAAGAACTATCCATATAGGATCTCATTATTCCACAATTAAGCATGGGTTCTCTTACTCTGCAAAGCGTCTTCCCGTGAGGGCTTTCACCATAAGGGGACCACTTTGGAGTTCATCCATCTTTACCTCTTATCAACCATGACAAGAAAATAATGAGTCATCTTTACATAAAACAATCTTGGGTCCATTACCCAAACCTTTTTGCTACGTGGCTTTCTTAAAGGGTTGACATCAATGACAACCAACCTTAATCAACAATATTAGCACAATAAAAAAATTAGGAGTATTGTTTGAGATCAATTTTGAGAAAAGGTATAAGATATAATGAAAAAATGGGACCTTATCAATGTCAATCCAAGGAGAGGCAAATTCACATGGACCAACACGAGAAATGGATTAGAACACATTTTTTTTCCAGATTAGACAAATTCTTACTTCAAAGCATATTTATAGAACAAGATCTAGATATATCATATAATATTAAGTTGTATTTTATCATAAAACAATCTCCTTATTGATTCAACAAAAAAGAGACTTCAAGTTGCTCCCTTTTAAGTTTAACCCCTTGTGGTTGCATGACAAGAGAGCAAGAGAAATAATAACCAAGGTTTGGAATAAAAAAATTGAAGGGTCTCCAAGTTTTATTTGAGAAACCAAACTAAAATGCACTAAGACAATGCAAAAGAATGGACCAAGAATGACTACAAGGAACCAACAAAGAAAAGAAAAGGGCTTCAATAACAACTAGAAAACCTCCAAGATACAATGGAATGCACAATTTGTTTTCAATAGGTTCATATGGAAGAAAAAATATTGTATGGGAAACTCCACCAAGCCTTGATGAAAGAGGAAGAATACTAGAGAATAGGATCTCAAATATTGTGGCTTAAAGTGGGAGACAAAAACACCAATTTATTCTACAAACAAGCGAAGGCTAGGAAACAAAGAAATAATGTATGCAAAATCCAAAAGATGAATGGAGAGAAAACCAAATATTTTGAGGAAATAAAAAAGAAAAGACTATCAATAATTTAAATATTTGTACATAGAGGAAGAAGATGAAATATTGATAGCCACTACTTCAATGCTTTAGAAAAAATTTTCCTTAGTGAAATAACTTGAGAATGGAGTTTTATATAACACAATTGAGGAGGAATAGGTCATATCAATTATCTCGGGACTATATCCTCACAAGGCCTGATCCATATTTAGGAGCAGAATGAACTGATTAATAGACTGAATACAATAAACACAGAGATACAGAGAATAAAACAAATATCCAGTGAACAATATCTTCTATTAAATAATGAAATAGGTCGAAACTATAAAACTATAGAACTAAAACAATTGCTCAAATGGTGGTAACTATATTTGAGAAGAGATGTGGTTGCTACGCTTATCCGTCTGAGAAGAATGGATTACAATGAGCCTCCAGAGGCCTTTTTGATATTACTCATGAATGCCAAAACCCTAGACATCCAAAAAGCTAACCCTAGAAGGTGAAACTCCCAAATTCATGTGGACCCTATGGGTAAGTTGGTGTAATTTTGTACCTCAACTTCCTAGGGTCATAACTTTTGCATATAACCTTCGTTTTAGGTGCGTAATAGACCGTTGGAAAGGTATTTCAGAGAAATACACATTTCACCATCAAACTCTGACTCTATCTACGGTTTGACTATGGTGAGCCAAAAAAACAATGTTTAGGGCCCCAAAACAGCCTTGGAAGTACAACAAGATGTGGCGACATGAAAAAATACAAAATACACTAGTTGGATTGGGTGAGAGGCCATGTGTATCCACCTGGAGGATGTGTGGGGATTCAGAAATCCCCAGAAGTGTAGAACTCACAATTACAAAGTAGTAAATAAGAACGTGCTAAAAAAAAAGCAGACACGAGGAGCCAATTGGAATAGGTGGGTGGCCACCAATATCCACCTGGATCAATCCTCCCCCCTTAGGAAGAAATGGTCTCCATTGCATTGAGTTCTTCCATCAGGTGAGGAAACTTCTGCTGGATTTGGCCCCAGGTGAGACACTTGCCTTGGTGTAGGAGCTTCCCCTCCTTGACAACCCGGTAAAGATGGATCCATTGTTGATGAGTGCCCTTGACCTATGTGCCCACTATATGATCAGTGGATGCATGTTCTATGTAGTCATGGTTGAGCTTTGTTGGTGTCAGTTGTTCTACGATTTCAGAGGTGTCCAATAATGGTGGAAAATATGGCTGAAGGATGTCCACATTGAAGACTGGATGCAGACCAAGGAAGGGTGGAGTGTTGAGATCAAAATCATTTCTACCCACAACCTTGGTGATAGTGTAAGGCCCATAATGAAGTGGGAAAAGCTTCTAATGGGGCCTGATGAGACGCTCCTTCTACAGATGTAACCAGAATTTGTCACCAAACTGAAACTGGTGTGGTACCCGGTGTTGATCATGGCACTGCTTGTACTTAGCATTGGATTTATACAAAATCTCTTGGACCTATTGGTGGATGTGTTGAATCCACTCAATGAATCTAGTGGCTTTGTCGTTCACAGACTGATCAGGGGAAGAGTTTGTTTGTGCGGTGGTAAGAGGAAGTGCAACATCAATGGGTCCCAAGGGTAGGAATCCTAGACCCACTTGAAATAGGCTATGGACGGTGGAACTATGGAGAGCCTTGTTGTACCTATTTTGGACATATGGGAGACTCTCATCCCATGTATGTGGATGCTTAGAATTGTACATGTGAAGGTTGTGCACAATCATCTGATTGAAGACCTCTATTTGGCCATCAGTTTGGGGGTGGAAAGCAGTGGATTATGTGATCTTGGTGTCCAACAGAGACCAGAGGCTCAACCAAAAGGTACTGAGGAACCTGTTGTCTCGGTCAGAGATGATGGTCTGTGGTATCCCAAAGTGGACCCACACTCATTCGAAGAAGAGCTTGGAAGTATCTACCGTTGTGACATTATTCTTACAGGCTATGAGGATGTCCATCTTCAAAAACCAATCAATGACCAAAAACATGCAGTCATTTCCTTGCTTGGTGGATGGCAAGCCAGACATGTAATCCATTGAGATGGATTCCCAAGGCTTCCTGGGAATAGGAAGAGGGGTGTATAAGCCTTGCTTCTTGATGGATAGCTTGGAAATGAAACAGTCAGTGCAAGATCTGCTATACTTGTTGGTGTCCTATCGAAGTTTTGGCCAATAAAAATGTTTCTGAAGAATGACCATAGTTTTCTCTACACCAAAATGTCCTGCCACCCGACTGTAGTGGGATTCCCAAATCAGCTTTGCACGCTCGCTTGTAGGAACATAGAGTTGGCCCAAGTGGCATAAGAGTATGTCCTGAATGAAATAGTGGCACATGTACCCAAGAGATGATATGTGGTGGCGAAGTCGAAATCTTTTTGATAAAGGTGGGGCCACTCAGATGCTTCATGTCCACAGGAATGAAGCACAATGGTGAGTGTAGCCACAGGAGGCTGACTGAGGCAGTCAACGAAATTATTGGAGATACTTGTCTTATACTTGATGTTGATATGGAACTGTTGTAGGTAGGTGGACCACTTTTGATGGTGGTCATTCTATAATTTCCCTTGTGTCTGTATGAACTGTAGAGGTTTGTGATCAGTGTGTATGATCATCTCTTTCCCCATAATGTAATGTTTCCATTGACGACAAGCTTGTACAATGTAATGAATTTCCTTATCATAGGTGGGGTATTTCTAGACAATATTAGAGAGTGTCTCACTATGGTATTCCATCGAATGCCCATGCTGAGTGAGAATTGTGCCCACAACATAGTCAGATCCATCAGTCTCAATCTCGAATGGTTGTTGCAGATCAGGCAAGGAGAGTATTGGAGTTGAGCACAAGCGATGCTTCAGATCATTGAATTCTCATTGCTTCTCCATCCCCCACATGAACTTGGCCCTACCACTGCCCTTGGTCACCTGTATGAGGGCCCAAGCAATATGAGAGAATCCCAACATGAACCGTCGGTAGAAATTGGCTAGTCTCAAAAAGCTTCGAAGCTTGATCAACGTGATCGAGGCAGGCCAGTCACGAATGAATTGGATCTTAGCTAGATCAACATGTACTCCATGCTCATCAACAATGTAGCCCAATTATTGGACCTTGTTCATGCCAAAACATAATTTTTCCAAGTTGGCATAAAGCTTGTGTTGTCACAGAGTGCTCAAAACCTGCTAAATCTGCCACATGTGCTCCTCCCATGTTCTGCTGAAGATGAGGATGTCATCCAAATATACTACCACAAAGGAGTTGTTGAAGGGTCTCAATACATCATCCATCAACCTCATGAAAGTGGTTGGTACATTTGTTAAGCCAAATGACATGACTAGCCATTCATAGAGACCTTCTTTAGACTTGAAGGTTGTCTTCCACACATCAGTTGGTTCGATTGGAACCTAGTGGTAGCCATACTTTAGGTCAATATTTCTTAATAAATTGGCCCCATTGAGTTTTTCTAGAAGGTCATCAATCTTGGGAATGGGGTAGTGGTTCCTGAATATGATTTTGTTTAAGGCTTTGTAATCAATGCAGAGTCACCAAGTCCCATCCTTCTTCTGTACCAGTATAATCGGGCTTCCACAAGGGGAGGAGATGGGTTTGATGTGCCCCTTTTGAAGAAGCTCTTGGATTTGACGCCTAATTTCATCATTCTCCATCAGCAAGCGCTGATAGACTGGTCCATTAAGTAGAGGTGCACTGGGGATCAGATCAATTGGATGCTTGACTTGGCAGTGTGTCGGTACCTGTGTAGGTGAGGAGAAGATGTCTTTGTATTCTTCCATGATTTTGTCCACTTGTTTCTGCTATAAAGAGAGGCGTTGTGTAGAGGCCATAGATGTGGCAACAACCTTCTTCTTACTGCGATCACGAATCACAAAGAAGAATAAATTCTCGTCTTGTGAAATGACCTTACTGCATTTCTTAGCAGATATTAAAGAAATAATAGTAGGCTGAACTACCTCTGGGATCCTGTACAATTGTCTACCCAAAGGAATAATAACTCTGTAGGGTCTAGACTAATACACAACATGATGCATCCACAAATATCATTGTCCTAAAAGAACATCACAAACTTCAAGGGGATCAATATCACACAGTACCTCATCTTTGAAAGGCTTGATGTCATAGGGAAGATGACATTGTTGGCTAACATGAGGATCTCTTCCTTGGCGAAGCCAACCGATGGTGTAGGGATGTAGGTGCGGTGTTGTTAGAAGGTCCAATTTCTTTACGACCTGTGTTGAAATTAGGTTCTTCTGACTACTGATGTCGACAATGAAATGAATCAGAACCCCCTTGACCCACATCTACAAGTGAAAGAGGCTTTCCCCTTCCTCTAGTTCTTCTGGTTTACTTGGCCGAACTTTGGTGGTAGTGACAGTGGCACTGGGTTCATAATCGATAATTTGCTTCCCTCCTTCAGGATTTGACTCGGAATCAGAATCGGCCTCTGACTCAGAAGCCTTCAGCTCGACCATGAGGGACTGCTTGGAGCGAAATTCTTTGGTGTTGTGCCAAGGAATTTTATGGTACTCACACCATTTTCCCATGTCCTTCTTTGTCTTCTCATTTCCCTTCTTGTGTTGCAGCTTGGACTGGTTGTCCCTAGGGAGACCATCTCAAATTGGTCCCTTTTTGTGTGGGTTGGGGCTGAATTTTCCCTTCTTCAGCTATGAGGGGTTTGCAGATCCAAACTCTCATCGTTTATGCTTAAATTTTTTGCTCGATCTTGACAACGTATCTATAAGCCATGCCCAAAGAGGTGATGTCCAGGAAATCCATTTATGTTTGAATGTATCTATGCAAACAGTCATGGTATTGGAGCACCAGATGTCACTCAGAGTCTTTGATACCCAATTTGGTGCATAGGATATGAAAAATATTGGTGAAATCTAGTATTGTCTTGTCCCTTTCTTGACGTAGGGTGGTCCATCTGGTGTACTGGTCCTCGTAGCTTCCAATAGGGTAGTATTGTTATTTAATGGAGTCCTGGAAGAAATACCATGTAGGGGCCACCACAAACATTGTATATTCCTCCACGTCCCTTTGTTCAGAGTAAGTATCCCACCAGTCTTTAACATGGGGAATGATCTTGAGGAGTGCAAAAGTGATCTTTTCCATATCAAAAAAATTGTGGACAAAAAAATATCCTTTGAGAAAATTCAACCATTTATCTACATCATTTGCATCTATCAGTCCTTCAAATAATGGAATATCAAAATTTACATGTACCTTGAAGGGGGTTGCATGGTCGCTTGATGAAGATGTTTCTCCTGTGGGCAACCATTGAAGGATCTGCACGAAGTTGTCCATCATTCTGTTCCTTTGTCATGTGAGTGCTTCCTCGAGCAACATTTTAATAGGATATCCTACTCCATAATCTTTATTTTCGTCCCCCATGGGTTGCTGTCAGGCTCGACGTGACCAATTTGGTAATGGATCGATTGGTTCGAGTCCCAACTTCTTGTACCCAGATCTTGTCGGGGACATGCATGAAGAAAAATAAATGAAGAGAAAACCGCTCTGATACCACTGATCCATATTTAGGAGTGGAATGAACTCATTAATAGATTGAATACAATAAACATAGAGATATGGAGAATAACACAAATATCTAGTGAACAATATCTTCTATTAAATAATGAAATAGGTTGAAACTATAAAACTGCAGAACTGAAACACTTGCTCGAATGGTGGTAGCTATCTCTGAGAAGAGATGTGGCCACTATGCACATATATCTAAGTAGAATGGATTACAATGAGGCTCTAGAGGCCTTTTTGATATTACTCATGAATGCCAAAACCTTAGGCATCCAAAAACCTAACCCTAGAAGGTGAAATGTCGAAAGTCATGTGGACCGTATGGGTAAGTTGGTGTAATTTGGTACCTCAATTTCCTAGGGTCGTAGATTTTTCATACAACCTCCGTTTTAGGCATGTGATAGCCCATTGGAAAGGTCTTTTAGGGAAATACACATTTTGTCGTCAAACTCTAACTTTGTCTGCAGTTTGACTGTGGCGAGCCAAAAAAAAACGTTTAGGGCCCCAAAACGGCCCCGGAAGTATAACAAGATGTGCCAACATGAAAACATACAAAATAAGATAGTTGGATTAGGCGAGAGATTACCCATATCCACCTGGAGGATGTGTGGGATTCAGAAAACCCCAGAAGTGTAGAACCCACAATTACAAAGAAATGCAAAATAACATACTGAGCAAAAAGCGAACACAAGGAGCTAGTTGGAATAGGGGGGTGGCCACCAATATCCACCTAGATCAAGGCCCTAGGACATGATGGATTTATCATAGCCTTTTATCACTCATGCTTGAATATAACAAAAAAATACTTGTGCAAAATGTTGTAGTGAATGAGGAAAAAAAACAAAGTATGTGGGAACAATAATCCTTCCTTTCTTGCTCTTATCCCTAAGGAAACCAATTCCTCCACTTTCTCCATATTTCAACCAATTTACCTATGTAATGTATCCTAAGAAAATCATAACCAAAATCATCACGAAAAAACTGAAGGAGATGCTCCCAAGAATAATTTATGAAAAACATGGTGGATTTATTCAAAAAAGATAGGTAGTCGACAACATTATGATGGTTCAAGAGGAGACTCATTCCAGTAGGAGCATAAAAGATAAATGAATGATTATCAAAATGGGAATTACCAATGATTTCAATGGAGTATGCCTCTCTTTCCTTTTTGTTGTCTTAAGAAAATTTGGTTTCTCTGATCAATTCATAAACTGGATAAAAGCTTGCGTTGGAGGGCCTTGGATATCCCCTCTAGTAAATGACAAATGAGTTTCCTTTCTTCAAAGAAAGAGATGAATATTCAAATAGTTGATATCCCTTATCACCTATTCTCTATGTAATGATGGTTGAATCATTAAGTAGAAGGTTCAAATATGAAATATAGTCAGGCTCTCTCCAAAAGATCTTAATAATCAGAGGAGCCAAAGAATTAAACCATTCACAATTTGTAGAAGAAACTTTATTGCTATGAGGTGAACCTATTGTGATCATAAAGAAATTAAAGGCAGTAATCAATATATTTTATAATGAATATGGTCACAACATGAATAAATATAAGACAAGTTTTTATGTATGGAATGTCTTTACCCACCTGATGAATTTAATAGCCAACATTCTAGAATTAACTAGTGTTCAAAATTGAACCTCCTTCAAATATCTCAACACTCCCATAATGCTCTACAACCCCAAAGAAACCGATTGGAAAGTAATTTTATAGAATATCATGAATACAATGCATCAATGGGGATCACAACGGATAAATCCAACTGTGCAAGTGGTGTTGATTACAGTTTTCCTCTCCTCACCCATTTTCTATGTTTTGCGATGTTGTCTCTTGTTGGAGTCATGCATCAAATTGGAGCTCTAGTTTGGAAGTTATTATGTTAGGGGATTAAGACAAATTTCTAAAAATTTCACTTGATAAATTGAACTAAGGTCACCTCTCCTTTAGCCAATAAAGGCTTAACAATTAAAGACCCCCAATTCATGAATTTAGCGATGGGTGGTAAATATATTTAACACCTAGTCTCAAGAAAGAAATCCTAGTGGAAAAAAATCCTTACAAAGAAATATTTGCAGGTTATTAATCACATATGTCTAGACCTCTCTATCATGTAACAATTGGGATATTCGGTATGGAAGTTATGCATAGCATCTACACATATCATCCAAGAATATTTGTCTTGGGTTCCTATAAAAAAACTTTAAATTAGACTCTAGGAGGAAACATTTTTTGGGAATCCCCCTCTAAATCAATTTCCAAAGATAAGAGACCTATAAGACTAGATGGATATGTGTAATCTAAAAAACTTAGCTAACACATTTCAGTGGGACAACACCAATGGTGAACTATGGATGAACTAGAAAGTGGAAAATCTACCTCAATGCCTAAAAGAACAATGGAAATCATGTTGGTCAACCTACATGGAGTAGTTCTTATCAACAAATATGTTTCCAATTCAAGAGGATTGGGCAAGGGAGAAGATTCCCATATATTTAAAAATGGATATAGAATCAATGAGGAAAGAAGATGTCATCCACCACAAGCAAAAATATAGAAGGTGATTTAGAAGAGTAATGGACTACCCAAAATCAAAATTTTCTATTGGACTTTAATCCATGGGAAGGCCCTCATAGATAATAATTTTAAAAAATGTGGCATTCAAGGACCATCAAGATGTCATTTGTGTAATCAAAACAAAGAATATTCAACATATTTATTTCTTGGACATGAACTCTTAAACGGCTTGGAACCTTGTCTTATCAAAATTAAATATTCAAGTTCCCATTCCATAAAATTGGAGAGAATCATTTCTATCTTGGCACAAACACTATATAGAAAATTTTCAGACTAATCCTCTCCTAAAAAGAATATGGATAGAAACTCCCTTCTTCATATGTTGGAAGATCTAGCTTACTAGGAATTAAATCATTTTCAAACAAGAAGAGGTATCAATAAGAATAATGTCATCTTAGGATGGGGGTATGTTAATGGAGGTTGTCTCTACCCATGAAGAAGTAAAAACATGGAAAAATTGTAAGTAGAAGAAAGACTGTGGATTAAGGATATAACTGAAATCCAAAAACCATCACACAACATTCAAGGAGGAAGTCAATTGGGTATATCCCATGTGGTTGTGGGATGGGGGGTTATCTTCCCCACCCTAATTTTTATTCCCATAAGTGACATGTTGAGCTCATAATGAGTATATTTTTGTAACGACTTCAAGACCCAAATAATCTAGGGTTTACCCTAGGCATAATCCTTGAAACAAGGGGAAGTACCTAGGGGTATTCCCTAGGCATTGCTACCTGGAAAAAAAAACATTCATGGAGGGAGACCAAAGAAAATTAATAATTGGAATTTAAGAATAATAGAAGCATAAATGAAAGACTAAATTCATAGAAAACAACATCATATCATCTTATTTGATGGAGCCTCAAAGGGAAACCCAGAGGTGACAAGCATAGGGGGGTCATCTTTGACCTTGAAGGAAATTATAAAACTTCCTTTGCTTGGGACATTGGTGAAACAAAAAATAATCAGGATGAATCCCTAGCCATTTGGAAAGAAATATTGATTATGAAGAGACAAGGCATAAAAAATATGGTTGGTGATTCAATGATTTTCATATGCCACATAGCCTATAAAACTCTTCCCATGAAACCACACATGAATAAGTTGTTATGTTGTATCCAAAAACTAATAGAAGGATTAAAAAATGATAAGTTTTATCACTCCTTGAGAAGGATAAACTCATTGACCAACTTTATGGCCAACAAGGCTTGTAGTTTAGCTCTAGGGACTCTATGGAAATATGGGGGTGCGTGGGGGGAGTGTCTTTAGAAACCTCCCCTAAGTTTATCATCCACTTCTCAATACTAATGACCCATTTAATACAGCTAGACAAGTGGTAAAACCACGACAACATGCGCTTGTATTTGATTAATGGGATATTGTTCGTAATTTGAACTCGTTGGCTTTCCCCTTCATTAAACATTGCATGATGGGGTGGCACTAAGCATGTGGGATTATTATCTTAATTTGGATGAGTACTCGGAAATCTCAATTGAATTTATGGATGAGAGATATGAGGACCAACATTTACATCTTTCTGTTAGGTTGGAGTTGTTTCAAGTTTGTTGGGTTTAGTCCTTTTAAGTTGAATTATTATATTTATTTGGTAGGAATTGTGGGTAAAACTTCAAGATTTCAGATTAGAGGTTGGTTATCCAATTGTTCTATTATACTAGAAGTTATAAGGGGATTTTCTCAGTATTCTATTCTACATTTCATCACTTCCTACCTTAATCAGTTTGAGGCTCCTTGGGACTCTATATTTGAAATCCAATTAAGTATCAGTGTTATGGATAACCATGACCATCAAAATCATTGTACTTTCTACGAACACTCTACTCTTTGAGACTCAATTCAGAGATGTTAATGAAACAACGACGACAATTAAGAAAATATGGCATTAGCAATATGGAGATGAGAAACTTGGAGAAAGTAATGGGAACATAACTATTCTAGGGATTTAACATTGACTCAAATACAAATTATAAGGATGAAAGCTCGGATAGAAAATTACAAAGGAAAAATTGTACTCTTGGAGTTAGGGGGAGAAATCAATAGAGAGAAATTGGAGGAAGAAAACATGCTAAGGGAAATACAAGAGAAATTATAGCATTTGGAGCTGGAGCAAAAACCTTGATTTGAGGAGTTGAGGAATTTTTCATTGCCATCTACATCAATCAATTATTTCTGACAAGATCAAGTAGTACCCATGGAAGAGGATATTGTTGAGAAGCAGATAGAATAGGATAGGAATACAAATCCCTCTCTTCCATCTTCAATTGTGGGAATAAATAAATATACCCATCTAGGCTTGGTAATACAAATGTTTGAATTTATTTATGTTTGTTAAGACTTTATTTTTTCTTGGCCAATATGTAAGGCTTTATACAAACCAAACAATTAATAATAGTAGTGGATTTTTTTTAAATAAGGTAGATAGGGTCTAGTTTTTATCCTCCCTTGAACTTTTTCAAGGATTCTTAGAATGTGGAATCTCCTTTTTGTTTGTTTTAAAAGTGTGGATGATATGGCCACAACCCTCTCTTTTATAATTAATACAAAAAATAATTGTTTCTATTAAAAAAAAAAATGTTAGAAAATTCAAAATTTTGTCTTTCATTCAAAATCACCTGACTCTGTTATTTATATCATCTCCTTTACAATTGGTACTCCCCAATTTCCATATATCCTTCCATGTAACAAATGTGTCTTGAATTGGAATCATGAATATACTCTCGATTATCCCAATAGTTTAACACTTGGGCTCATACATATAACTCAATCCCCACAAGCAATTGTAAATCTCTCTCTTTTAACCTCATAATTTATCATCCATCTCTTAAAAAACTATAACTTCTTCCTAATTTTGCAAAACTAGAAACCAAGTTCAAATTAATCTCTCTATTGAAACAATTAGGTAAACACCATACTTTTGTGTTTTACCCATAGAAATGTTCTTTTACATTTATTTTCCCCTCATTTTTGTACTTTACATGCCTTCTGTTAAGTAATTTGTGCCTTTCCCCTACATTTTAGTTAGTTATTGTCCTTGCAACTCATGTCAATATAGTGGTACCACACTATTGCCACCTCTCCAGCTGACAATGTTGTCCCTTTGCTTGTCTTACTATGGTTTGGAGCCATTGCCACCTCTCTAACTGACAATGTTGTCCCTATAAGGGACAACGTATTAAAAAAATCAACCATATATAAGTTCAAGATCAATTTTAATAAGGTCAATTTTTTAAGAAAGAATATTTTGGCACAAGTTTAATCTTTAACATTGAATGAGAAATTCAATTATGGAAAATTTTCCCTTCAAACATAAAAGGTAAAAGGCAAACCCATTCTAGTGAGTTTTCGTAAAAATTCATTTACTCTATTAGTTAAAAATAAATATATATATGATTTACTTTCATCCCTTTTCCATAATGTTTACTACACTTTGTCTCACATCAACAAGGCATTTGTTGTAGAGTTTACTTAGTGCCTATTTTTTAAATGAATATATTAGGGTTTTCCGTCCACATTTGATCAGGGAGAATGTTTGAGATGCTCATTAGTTTCATTTATTTCCTGATGTTTATATTTATGAGGACAAATCAACATGTGATTATTGATTATTGATCTACGATTGTTGTTGGGCATCTCAACAAGTGGTCTAGGTGTTATTTTTGTCACGAGACATATACATATCATCAACTACTTTTCTTACATTCAATGTAGTTAGCAAGAGGGTATTGTTATTTATCTAATTTAGTGGGGTTAAGAGGTGTGTATACTTCCTTACATTTGACATCGTTACTTTTACATAATTTGATTCAAATTCTTAGTATGTTGGTGGACAAAGGATTTATGAAAGAGATGTTAAGTTTTTTGATCTTTTATTTAATTTTTACTATATTTATATTGATGATTATGTAGATGTGTTACATCTAGAGTTATAGAAAAAAAATTTGTAAATATTACTTTCTATATTCAATATTTCTATATTCAATATTACATGAAAATTGTTTTTTTTTCAAATTCTCATCATTAATTTCCATCCTTTGCTCTCTCTATTTTATTTTTTTGTTGTACCATTGAAACTCTTAAGGGATGCTATCTATACCTTTATAACATAACTTTGAAGTATATATACATTTATAACATAACTTTCAAGTATTATTTGGGGAATTTTTCCTTGTCATGGTAGCAAGTCCCTCACTTGTGGTTTTGGGTTATCATCTACCATTCTCCTCTTGTAAAATAGGAGAGATAAAATTTTATGGACTTAAAATCATTTTCTATCCCTTATACTAGAGTATTTCATATATTGAGTTTGTTGAATTGATGCTTTCATCTTCCACAATTATTTGTTTCTTGGATTTTTTACATACTCTAAAACATTAGAGATCCATTCATGGATGACTACTAAAATTGAAAATAGTCTAGTATCTCCTTTTTCTTTTATTGATAATCTATCTGTGACTTAATTTTCCATACCCTAGTAAAGGATCTCAAAGTAAAAAACTAGGATCTTGTTGACCCACTTTTGTTATTATAACGATAAGTTCTTCTATTTTAGGAAATATTTCAAGTTATTGTGATTAGTTTTGACCAAGATTTTTTCCAAGGTATGAATGATTGCTAGCATTTATTTATCATGTCTTTCTCTCTTTGGTTTAATCTTCAACTTCCGAAGCTAACAGGGTGCTTCTCCAACATAAGAAAAACTCATATTCTTGGCCCTGAAGTATCATATCGTGAGAAAAAATGGCTTTGTAAATTCTAGGGTGGCTAATACAAGAGTGGAATTCATTAGGGTTTGCATCCTCCAAAAACAAGCTTTTGTTTCATATTCCCATCAAAAAGTATATTTCTTCAATAGGCTTGTTAGTAAAGCAACAATCTTTGCATAAATTTTCACAAATCTTCTATAATAACCCATAATGCCTAGGAATCCACATAATAATGTAATGGTTTTGGGTTTTTTCCAATCAATGATGGAAACAATTTTCTTTGAATCTACCTTGACTACTTCTTTTAATACAATGTGACCAAAACTGCATTTTGATTTATTTTCACAATAGCTTTGATTTGTTTGCACAAAAAATGTAGTTTCCTTTCCAAAACTACATTTCGATTTGTTTGCACAAAAAAATGTAGTTTCCTTTCCAAAACTACATTTTGATTTGTTTGCACAATATATTGTCAAAGTGCATAAGTACAAAGTTCCACAAGTGTGGACGAAATAAATCATTCATCACTACCTAGAAGGTAGGCAAGGCATTGGATAGTCCAAAAGGCATGACACAGAATTCATACAGACCTCCATGGGTATAAAAAATCATCTTGGTAATTTCCTCTCATATTCTTATTTGGTAATAACTCAACTTCATATCAAACTTGGAGAACTATTTTACACCATGAAAATCATTCAATAGTCCATCGAAAAACATAATAAGGAACTTATCTTTAATGGTAATTTTATTTAATTCTCAGTATTCAATATAGAGTTTGTATGAACCATCGTGTTTCCTTACGAGTAAGACTGGTGTCGAATATGGACTATTAATTTAGGTTATTTCATTACAATCAAATAGTTCTTGAATTAAATGTTTGAATTTGTATTTTGTGTTTGTGATAATGCATGTAAGATGTTATCATAACTAGAGTTAATCCATGGATTAGTTCTTTGATATGGTTTTAGATCGTTATGGAGGAAAGCCTCAAGGTAAGTCTTGAAAAATGGTATTATTTTTCCCAATTTTTTTTATCTAATCCTTTGGGATCATTTATTTCATTAGGTATCCCTTCCATTAAGTAACAATGTAAAATATAGGATTGGGCTCCCTTCTTAATCATTTTCTCCACTTTCTTGGACAAGACTATTTGGGTGTGATTTGTAAACTACCAAGATATTCCACTAGAATAGTTCGTCACAATAGATCTTACAATATTCTAAAAATATCTTATCATGTAGTGCATTACTTTAGATTTCAAATTTAATATTACTAGCTTAATGCATGAAATATTGGAACAAACTAAAACTAAAATGAAACAAGGTAAGAAAATAACACATCATCCACATAATGAACACAAGATGTACTCTAGGAAAACCAAATACGAAAAAAACCCATCTAGAAGGAAAGGCTTATGATTTGTTCTTTTCTTCTCAGTATGAAATGCAAGCACAAAGAGAGGGGCACTCACTATGGAGTTTCAATGGATGCTTTGGCCAATATGGTTTCTACAATATCTTATACTTCCTTTGTTTTTCTTCAATATTGCACTTCCAAATGCTCTACTCAACTATGAAACAATAACAATACAATAAGAATGGAACCCATGCCTTTCTTCGCAGTCGAGTATTTAGCATAGCACAATAGTCATCTGGGGTTAGGGTTGGGGTTTTTGCATTCCTCAACTCTTGATTAGGTTTATGGTTTTGGACCCTCTAGAATATTCTTGAAATTCCCCATGATACTAGCTCCACATGTGTGATTAATGTGAGCTGACATGGAATCCACTTAGTATCATGGTTGTCAATAGGATAGGTCAAATTCCAGAAGGAATAATTTTTTCATATGAACTTTGATTGAGGTTATTTTCATGTGATGAGAAATATCTTAATGTGTATAACTGTGTCAAGAGTCTAATAAAAATTTTCACAAAGCATTGACCCAAAAAAAACATTCAAGGCCTCAAACGACCTCTAAAAATTTATGGACCCCTAATCACCAAATTGGGACCTACCCCTAAAATGGGCCCTACAAGCCAATAGCTCCAATTTTTCCACCTAGAAAATACCAAAATAGATGAAAAAATATATAATAATCCATTTCATATCATACCTCCACATTTAGGGAGGATTTTGGTACCAAAAATATTTTACTAAAGGAGGTTAGAAATTTTTTCCTCTAGCTTCTCCCTAAAGTACCATTTCACCTTGTCTAGAAGATGTCCTTTCAACCAAACCTGTCAGAGTTCATGCTACCCTCACCTGGTTGTTTTAGAATTCTTCTGTAAAATAATATCTTCTACTAACTCTACCTAATATTCTAGTGCTAAGTCCTCTATGGTAGGTATGTGTTTCTCATTAGTTTCTTGGTCCAACATGGAAGGATCAAAGAGTTTTAGATTTTTCGCATTCACTACTAAGTAAATGTCCATATTTGGGTGTAGAATGAGTCTATAGGAATTATCACCCACCTTCTCCAACACTTCAAAAGGACCATACCATATAGTCGTGATCTTCTTACGAGGACCCTATGGCCTTTATTTTCATAGATACAACCAAACTTTGTGTCCCACCTCGAATATTTTCTCAATTTTGTATTGATCATGTCAAGCATTGTACTTTTGTTGTGCATTATTTAATGTCTCCTATACTTGCAAATGGATTTGTCTGACCTTATATATAAAAAAGAATTATCCTTCAATGCTTCTTATGTAGTATCTTCCCCCACTCCTCCTTATTGTCCATATATAACATCTAAGGAAGAAGATAGAAAATATCCAAAACAAGTTTTAAAGGGGACTTGCTGGTAGAAGTGTGGATTGCTTTGTTATATGAATGTTCAATATAAATAAACATACATTCCTAGGTCCTTGGTTGCTTCTAATTGTATCCCCTCAAAAGTTGAACCATTTTCCTATTCACTACTTTTGTTTTCCCATTTATATGTGGATGGAAAGTTGTAGATCTCTTCAACTCAGTTTCCCATCTTCTCCCAAAGTGTAATCCAAAATGCATTGAGAAATATTGTGTCTCTATCTAATATTATGCTCCTTGGTATCCCAAAGTGCACCTAGACCTTTTCAAAGAACATGTTTGTTACATATTTTCCCTTCATGGTCCATTTATAAGGCATGGGAGTGCACATATTGTTAAACCTGTCAACTACCAAAAACAAATAGTCATGTTCCTTCCTTGTTCTTAGAAAACCACCCACTAAATCCATGGAGATGCTTTCACACGGTATAGTATGTATAGGTAAAAGGATGGTATAGCCCTTGATTTATATTAATGGGATTTCTTTCATAATAAAGTATGCACCCTCTAATAAACCAAAATACATATTCTTGCATTTTAGGTCAATACACATACCTATGTAATTTGGAAACTCTCTTCCCAATAGCAAAATGCCTACAACTTTGGAGATGTGAGCCTCTCTGATAAGTTGTAATCTTTCACCGTTAGGAACATAGATCTTGTCTAGCTTGTATAGAAGCTCATCCTTGAGATGACAGACTATAGTCAACCTTATTGTTACCTTATTCTACATGAATTTGGATCTATAGCTACTGAAACACCACTTTAAACTCCTCAACTTTTGTGTATGCCTATTTGTATACAATATGGGTGAAAGGCTCCATGTGCATAAGAGTTTTCAAAGATATGATCTTGGATGTGGCTAGCCTTGAGAGCATGTATACCAATTTATTCATGCTTCCCTGATTATATTTGATGATAAGATAAAATTAATGTAAAAACCCCATCCACTTGTATTGTCTAGTTTGTTGAAAATTACTCTAGGCCTACAAATAATGTAGTGGTTGGTGATTAGCATGAATGATGGTCTCCTCTCCCATTATATAGTTCTTCCATTTCTTATAAGCTTGAACCAGATCATATAGTTCCATTTCATATGAAGGGTATTTTAGGGCTCCACCATGAAACATTTTAGAATGATAGCATACCAACTTACCTCCCTGCAACAAGGCCACTCCCATGTCATATCCACTTACATCTAGATTAACTTCAAAAGAGTTTTTGAAATTAAGCAATGAAAGAAATATTTATCATTCAGTTCAACTCATCAAAATATTTATTTTGATTCTTTCCTCACTAGAAACTCTTACCATCACCACTTGTGGCATGGAGTGGTGTAGCCATAGCTAAAAATGATGTTATAAAATTCCATATGTACTGTGCTACCCAAAAAAATATCCTAATTAAATGAAATTAGTAGGATTTTTCTAGTTGATGATGGCATCGATATTTGTGAGATCTATCTTGAGTTCCTCTCCACCAATAACATACCCCATATACACCAATCGTTGTTGAGTAAATTCATTTCTCTTAAGTTTTGCATGTATTTGATGTTTTTTTAGATTCTCTGACACCTACATGAGATGTGAGATATTATTTTCCCTAGTAGAGATATAAACCAATATATAATCTAAGTATACTATTATAAATGAATCTAGAAAAGGACGCAATACATCATCCATCAAACACATAAATGTATTTGGTGCATTACATAAACCAAAAGGCATTACTAGTCATTCATATATACCCATTCTTGTCTTGAAGGTGATATTCCGAGTCTCTTCCTCTTTAAATTGTACTTGATGGTATCATTATTTGAGATCTAACTAGGTGAAGTACTTGGAATGTTGGAATTGATCTAGCAAGTCATTGATCCTGGGCAGAGGGTATCAAATATTTAGGGTGATCTTATTTAGATCTTTGTAGTCAATACATATTCTCCAAGTCCCATCCTTCTTGGGTACTATTATGATATTTGAATCACAAGGTTATTTTCTTAATCTAATTACTCCTTACTCCAATAGTTGTTGTAATTGTTTCTTCACTTCATCTACTTCTAGGATGGACTATCTTTACAGCCTAATGTTTGGCAATGGGAAGCTAGGAAACATTTGTATCTCATGCTCCACTTCCCTCTTAGGTGGTAACCCTTTAATGTCTTGGAACACTTCTCTATATTCTTGCAAAATATCCTCCAACTCATGTTTCTACTCTTTATTACATCCCTCCAAATATGCCTTTACCTTTACCAACTCATCTCCTAGTTGATTCTTTGTTAGAAAGAGTAATAAAAACTTCCTACTTGAATAGATAAATTTCTTGGCTTAGTTAACACTTGCCAAAGAGATATTGGTACCTTTGTGTATTGATGATGAAGGAATTCCCATCCTTGATTAGGAAATATCACTTTTCTCTCATAATGAAGATTGTATTCCTCATATACATGTAGTATCTTCCAAACACAACAAAACACACATGAAGTGGTACTACATCTACCTCCACTTCATCAATATAGTTTGCACTTATAGGAAATTTAATATCACATTTATTAATGACTTTAATATATGTATCCTTATTTACCCATCCCAATGGATATGGGTGAGGATGGTCATTAAATTCTAATCCAATCTTGTTGATCAAATCTATGGCTATGAGGTTGTCTTATGAACCAAAATCACATAGAGAATCCACCTTTGTCTTATTGACCTAGATCTTAATATGGAAGAGTTTAGACATCTCCTTCTCTTCCTTGGGATGGAGGCTACTTAGGTTCACTTTCTTATGAATTGTAGTGTAAACAATATTCTCATCTACATTTGAGATTCTCAGTTCAATGAGACCATGAATATTACAATGGTTATAGTGGTTCTTTAGATCCTTGAACTTATGTGCAATGGATATTATCATCTTTTTCTTTCCTTTCCACTTCTTCTTTTCCTTCTTGGAATTATATTGGTGGTATTTTTTCTTGGAACCACTTGGTTCACCTTTATTCTTACCCATATTCTATAGATATTTTTCTTCTACATAGGCCTCATCAACTATACTAGGTTTAGAGTGCATCACTTGCCTCCATAAATGACTATATAGACCACCCAGATACATGAGGAGTACATTCAAGTTATTGGGAGTATACCCAACATAATGGACATTTTTTTGAACGTGATTATGTACTCTTTCACACTCTGCCCTTTATTCTACCAGAAGTAATGTCAATGGACTCACTATTCCTCTTTATTAGGGTTAAGGTTTTGGACCCTATGGAATCTTCTTGAAAGTCCACACATGACTAGCTCCACTTGTGTGAGTAATGTTTATGTGAGTTGATGTGGCATCCACTTGGTATCATGGTGGTCAATAGGATAGGTCGACTTATCGGAGACATATTTTCTACATAAAAACTTCAATTTAGGTTATTTTTCTTCAATGGAAATCTCTTGACTTGTAGAACAACATTAAGAGGTTACATTTTTTCAAAATTTTGACCCTTAAAATGGTCATTTAAGGGCTTAAATGGGATCCAAAAGTTTCTTGACCCCAAATCACCATAGTGGAACCTACTCCAAAAATGGGCCCTTCAATACAATAACTCTAATTTTACCTACCAAAATAGTTGAAAAATTATATAATGCTCAATTTCAAATCAGGGTGGGTGGGCTCTTGATTCCATAAAAATTGTATTTGTTTTTCCATTTTCATAAATCTTGTGAATTTTTTTTCTAGGTTTAACCTCACTATACCTATTGTGGCCAACTATTGAGCTCCATGAAAATGTCTACTCCCTTGATTACCATGGCATAAATTGATGAGCTTAATTGGTAATCATTAATATTCAATTCTACCTTATGGAATTTCCCATCACATGAAATAGTTTTGTCACCCAATATTGCTACTTGAAAGTCAAAGGTAGGGTTGAAAAACATATTTAATTTTTTTGTTATTCTTGTATTTCTGAAATTATTGAACTACCACCATCTATAAGTATTTTTTTTTTTTTTCTTATTGTAACCAAAATATTTAAGAGTCTAGAGTACTGAAATACCTATCATTGTGGAAATAAAGAGTGTCATGATGATATTTTTTTTATTTTGATCACTAGTTTCATCTTCAGGGATTTTAGATTCTTCACTTGAGTTGTAAATTTTTGCATTAAATGTAGATATATTGCATGCTTCTTCCTCATTGTCACTATTGCTACTATTTCTTTTACACAATATAATTTTGTTCCTTGCATTTATGGGTTGGACTCAAATTAGGTGCATTACACTTAAAACAAAGTGAGTTTTCATGTTTTTCTTTCTTTCCATCTAATGGTGAGCTCCTTTTATTTTGGGGAATATATTTTGAATTCAAATTTTCTGATTGGGAACAAGATGATCATTGATAGGACATGATTTTATCTTCAACAAGTTTATATTTTGGTCATGGGTGCATGTTCCTCATATTTGATGTTTAATAAAATTGATTTAGTTTCTTATATTTTGTTTCAACCCTAATAAGGTGATTTGTAGTAAGTGATCCTATAATAGGTATGCCCCATGTCTTGTGGATAGAACTTGTAGTTCACAAATTACTCCTCCACCATACCAAATTGTTGTAATCAAGTGATTTTAGTGAAAATTTCCTTCTCATCTACAAACTGAAATATTTAAGAAAAAATCATTTTAAATATATCCTAATATCTTGTTGATCCTAGGGAATTTGAGTTCCACCATATGAAACAATGATTATCCAATACTTCCAAGTATAGAAGCAAACATATTTTTCTCTTCATCCTCCTACATAATATATAATCAAGATAACATTCAATTTTATTCATCCATATTGTACCTTTTCCATTATCCTCATTGTCAAACTTCAACGCATCAATTTTTGTTTTGTGCATGAAACCACTAGAATAACCTAACTTGGTTGAGTGATGTGGCCATTGAAATTATGTGTGTGTTATTTTACTACTTTCTTCTATGTTCCCCATGGTAATATCACTTATTTCATCCCTAATCATACCAATGTTTTTGTTCCATTCCTTGGCATTATATGATTAAGTTCATTATTTGTTTGTTGACCTTTTCAACCTCGCCCATAAATTTCATATAAATATATTATATTTCTAAACTAAGCTCTGTATTATTGGGAATATTTCCTATAGAAGTGAAAAAATTTGTGCTTTCTAAGGAGGACTCAATTTTCTCAAGTCAATTTGGTATAGCTTGAGTGGTTCTGAGGAAAATTTGTTACCCTCCCTACCTGAGTTCAAATCCCATTTTGTGAAATATTTTCTCCTAGTGAGTTGATTGTTGATGAGATATAAATGACTTATTCATGATTTTTTGACCTAACCTTATGCCTTGAAGAATCTAGGGTTTAACCTAGGTACCATACTTATAATGAGTGGAACTACCCGAGAGGTTTCCACCGAGATATATTACCTAGAAAAACATGATCCAATTTTCTCATAAATTAAAGGTTTGTTTCTATTTCTTTTAATTATCTAGTCTATGCATCGAAACAAATCATGATCCTCGGATACCAATTCCTTCATGATCCAAACTAGTATGTATATGTAGCATATATTTTCCTAAACTCAAACAATCTCTAATACCACCTAAAGGGAATTGAGCATAGATATAAATAATTGTATAAAAGTTATTATTGTTATCCATAACCTGAGAGATACAAGCTGCATGATTGTCTTATCTATACATATATTATTATGAGACACATATTTTCATAATGAGCCAACTATTTATAATTGTTCATTAATTATGTCTTAATATCTATGTTAAGTCTAGTGTACTAAGTTATTTTCTATTCAATATATTACACATGTTTTATCCAACATCTAATTTAAATGTATGTTAAAAATTTTGAGAGAAAAATGGTAGGCCCATTTCACAAAATAAACAAAAAATGTAAATTTGATCCCTAAAAAAGGGACTTGTATCCCACTTGATTCACCAACATGGATACCCTATCGAATTAAATTTGTGTTCTATGTTATTAGACTTGTAGAGA
>ML781556.1:361068-389931 GCA_009831015.1 Picea engelmannii | reverse complement strand
CATGCCTTCTGTTAAGTAATTTGTGCCTTTCCCCTACATTTTAGTTAGTTATTGTCCTTGCAACTCATGTCAATATAGTGGTACCACACTATTGCCACCTCTCCAGCTGACAATGTTGTCCCTTTGCTTGTCTTACTATGGTTTGGAGCCATTGCCACCTCTCTAACTGACAATGTTGTCCCTATAAGGGACAACGTATTAAAAAAATCAACCATATATAAGTTCAAGATCAATTTTAATAAGGTCAATTTTTTAAGAAAGAATATTTTGGCACAAGTTTAATCTTTAACATTGAATGAGAAATTCAATTATGGAAAATTTTCCCTTCAAACATAAAAGGTAAAAGGCAAACCCATTCTAGTGAGTTTTCGTAAAAATTCATTTACTCTATTAGTTAAAAATAAATATATATATGATTTACTTTCATCCCTTTTCCATAATGTTTACTACACTTTGTCTCACATCAACAAGGCATTTGTTGTAGAGTTTACTTAGTGCCTATTTTTTAAATGAATATATTAGGGTTTTCCGTCCACATTTGATCAGGGAGAATGTTTGAGATGCTCATTAGTTTCATTTATTTCCTGATGTTTATATTTATGAGGACAAATCAACATGTGATTATTGATTATTGATCTACGATTGTTGTTGGGCATCTCAACAAGTGGTCTAGGTGTTATTTTTGTCACGAGACATATACATATCATCAACTACTTTTCTTACATTCAATGTAGTTAGCAAGAGGGTATTGTTATTTATCTAATTTAGTGGGGTTAAGAGGTGTGTATACTTCCTTACATTTGACATCGTTACTTTTACATAATTTGATTCAAATTCTTAGTATGTTGGTGGACAAAGGATTTATGAAAGAGATGTTAAGTTTTTTGATCTTTTATTTAATTTTTACTATATTTATATTGATGATTATGTAGATGTGTTACATCTAGAGTTATAGAAAAAAAATTTGTAAATATTACTTTCTATATTCAATATTTCTATATTCAATATTACATGAAAATTGTTTTTTTTTCAAATTCTCATCATTAATTTCCATCCTTTGCTCTCTCTATTTTATTTTTTTGTTGTACCATTGAAACTCTTAAGGGATGCTATCTATACCTTTATAACATAACTTTGAAGTATATATACATTTATAACATAACTTTCAAGTATTATTTGGGGAATTTTTCCTTGTCATGGTAGCAAGTCCCTCACTTGTGGTTTTGGGTTATCATCTACCATTCTCCTCTTGTAAAATAGGAGAGATAAAATTTTATGGACTTAAAATCATTTTCTATCCCTTATACTAGAGTATTTCATATATTGAGTTTGTTGAATTGATGCTTTCATCTTCCACAATTATTTGTTTCTTGGATTTTTTACATACTCTAAAACATTAGAGATCCATTCATGGATGACTACTAAAATTGAAAATAGTCTAGTATCTCCTTTTTCTTTTATTGATAATCTATCTGTGACTTAATTTTCCATACCCTAGTAAAGGATCTCAAAGTAAAAAACTAGGATCTTGTTGACCCACTTTTGTTATTATAACGATAAGTTCTTCTATTTTAGGAAATATTTCAAGTTATTGTGATTAGTTTTGACCAAGATTTTTTCCAAGGTATGAATGATTGCTAGCATTTATTTATCATGTCTTTCTCTCTTTGGTTTAATCTTCAACTTCCGAAGCTAACAGGGTGCTTCTCCAACATAAGAAAAACTCATATTCTTGGCCCTGAAGTATCATATCGTGAGAAAAAATGGCTTTGTAAATTCTAGGGTGGCTAATACAAGAGTGGAATTCATTAGGGTTTGCATCCTCCAAAAACAAGCTTTTGTTTCATATTCCCATCAAAAAGTATATTTCTTCAATAGGCTTGTTAGTAAAGCAACAATCTTTGCATAAATTTTCACAAATCTTCTATAATAACCCATAATGCCTAGGAATCCACATAATAATGTAATGGTTTTGGGTTTTTTCCAATCAATGATGGAAACAATTTTCTTTGAATCTACCTTGACTACTTCTTTTAATACAATGTGACCAAAACTGCATTTTGATTTATTTTCACAATAGCTTTGATTTGTTTGCACAAAAAATGTAGTTTCCTTTCCAAAACTACATTTCGATTTGTTTGCACAAAAAAATGTAGTTTCCTTTCCAAAACTACATTTTGATTTGTTTGCACAATATATTGTCAAAGTGCATAAGTACAAAGTTCCACAAGTGTGGACGAAATAAATCATTCATCACTACCTAGAAGGTAGGCAAGGCATTGGATAGTCCAAAAGGCATGACACAGAATTCATACAGACCTCCATGGGTATAAAAAATCATCTTGGTAATTTCCTCTCATATTCTTATTTGGTAATAACTCAACTTCATATCAAACTTGGAGAACTATTTTACACCATGAAAATCATTCAATAGTCCATCGAAAAACATAATAAGGAACTTATCTTTAATGGTAATTTTATTTAATTCTCAGTATTCAATATAGAGTTTGTATGAACCATCGTGTTTCCTTACGAGTAAGACTGGTGTCGAATATGGACTATTAATTTAGGTTATTTCATTACAATCAAATAGTTCTTGAATTAAATGTTTGAATTTGTATTTTGTGTTTGTGATAATGCATGTAAGATGTTATCATAACTAGAGTTAATCCATGGATTAGTTCTTTGATATGGTTTTAGATCGTTATGGAGGAAAGCCTCAAGGTAAGTCTTGAAAAATGGTATTATTTTTCCCAATTTTTTTTATCTAATCCTTTGGGATCATTTATTTCATTAGGTATCCCTTCCATTAAGTAACAATGTAAAATATAGGATTGGGCTCCCTTCTTAATCATTTTCTCCACTTTCTTGGACAAGACTATTTGGGTGTGATTTGTAAACTACCAAGATATTCCACTAGAATAGTTCGTCACAATAGATCTTACAATATTCTAAAAATATCTTATCATGTAGTGCATTACTTTAGATTTCAAATTTAATATTACTAGCTTAATGCATGAAATATTGGAACAAACTAAAACTAAAATGAAACAAGGTAAGAAAATAACACATCATCCACATAATGAACACAAGATGTACTCTAGGAAAACCAAATACGAAAAAAACCCATCTAGAAGGAAAGGCTTATGATTTGTTCTTTTCTTCTCAGTATGAAATGCAAGCACAAAGAGAGGGGCACTCACTATGGAGTTTCAATGGATGCTTTGGCCAATATGGTTTCTACAATATCTTATACTTCCTTTGTTTTTCTTCAATATTGCACTTCCAAATGCTCTACTCAACTATGAAACAATAACAATACAATAAGAATGGAACCCATGCCTTTCTTCGCAGTCGAGTATTTAGCATAGCACAATAGTCATCTGGGGTTAGGGTTGGGGTTTTTGCATTCCTCAACTCTTGATTAGGTTTATGGTTTTGGACCCTCTAGAATATTCTTGAAATTCCCCATGATACTAGCTCCACATGTGTGATTAATGTGAGCTGACATGGAATCCACTTAGTATCATGGTTGTCAATAGGATAGGTCAAATTCCAGAAGGAATAATTTTTTCATATGAACTTTGATTGAGGTTATTTTCATGTGATGAGAAATATCTTAATGTGTATAACTGTGTCAAGAGTCTAATAAAAATTTTCACAAAGCATTGACCCAAAAAAAACATTCAAGGCCTCAAACGACCTCTAAAAATTTATGGACCCCTAATCACCAAATTGGGACCTACCCCTAAAATGGGCCCTACAAGCCAATAGCTCCAATTTTTCCACCTAGAAAATACCAAAATAGATGAAAAAATATATAATAATCCATTTCATATCATACCTCCACATTTAGGGAGGATTTTGGTACCAAAAATATTTTACTAAAGGAGGTTAGAAATTTTTTCCTCTAGCTTCTCCCTAAAGTACCATTTCACCTTGTCTAGAAGATGTCCTTTCAACCAAACCTGTCAGAGTTCATGCTACCCTCACCTGGTTGTTTTAGAATTCTTCTGTAAAATAATATCTTCTACTAACTCTACCTAATATTCTAGTGCTAAGTCCTCTATGGTAGGTATGTGTTTCTCATTAGTTTCTTGGTCCAACATGGAAGGATCAAAGAGTTTTAGATTTTTCGCATTCACTACTAAGTAAATGTCCATATTTGGGTGTAGAATGAGTCTATAGGAATTATCACCCACCTTCTCCAACACTTCAAAAGGACCATACCATATAGTCGTGATCTTCTTACGAGGACCCTATGGCCTTTATTTTCATAGATACAACCAAACTTTGTGTCCCACCTCGAATATTTTCTCAATTTTGTATTGATCATGTCAAGCATTGTACTTTTGTTGTGCATTATTTAATGTCTCCTATACTTGCAAATGGATTTGTCTGACCTTATATATAAAAAAGAATTATCCTTCAATGCTTCTTATGTAGTATCTTCCCCCACTCCTCCTTATTGTCCATATATAACATCTAAGGAAGAAGATAGAAAATATCCAAAACAAGTTTTAAAGGGGACTTGCTGGTAGAAGTGTGGATTGCTTTGTTATATGAATGTTCAATATAAATAAACATACATTCCTAGGTCCTTGGTTGCTTCTAATTGTATCCCCTCAAAAGTTGAACCATTTTCCTATTCACTACTTTTGTTTTCCCATTTATATGTGGATGGAAAGTTGTAGATCTCTTCAACTCAGTTTCCCATCTTCTCCCAAAGTGTAATCCAAAATGCATTGAGAAATATTGTGTCTCTATCTAATATTATGCTCCTTGGTATCCCAAAGTGCACCTAGACCTTTTCAAAGAACATGTTTGTTACATATTTTCCCTTCATGGTCCATTTATAAGGCATGGGAGTGCACATATTGTTAAACCTGTCAACTACCAAAAACAAATAGTCATGTTCCTTCCTTGTTCTTAGAAAACCACCCACTAAATCCATGGAGATGCTTTCACACGGTATAGTATGTATAGGTAAAAGGATGGTATAGCCCTTGATTTATATTAATGGGATTTCTTTCATAATAAAGTATGCACCCTCTAATAAACCAAAATACATATTCTTGCATTTTAGGTCAATACACATACCTATGTAATTTGGAAACTCTCTTCCCAATAGCAAAATGCCTACAACTTTGGAGATGTGAGCCTCTCTGATAAGTTGTAATCTTTCACCGTTAGGAACATAGATCTTGTCTAGCTTGTATAGAAGCTCATCCTTGAGATGACAGACTATAGTCAACCTTATTGTTACCTTATTCTACATGAATTTGGATCTATAGCTACTGAAACACCACTTTAAACTCCTCAACTTTTGTGTATGCCTATTTGTATACAATATGGGTGAAAGGCTCCATGTGCATAAGAGTTTTCAAAGATATGATCTTGGATGTGGCTAGCCTTGAGAGCATGTATACCAATTTATTCATGCTTCCCTGATTATATTTGATGATAAGATAAAATTAATGTAAAAACCCCATCCACTTGTATTGTCTAGTTTGTTGAAAATTACTCTAGGCCTACAAATAATGTAGTGGTTGGTGATTAGCATGAATGATGGTCTCCTCTCCCATTATATAGTTCTTCCATTTCTTATAAGCTTGAACCAGATCATATAGTTCCATTTCATATGAAGGGTATTTTAGGGCTCCACCATGAAACATTTTAGAATGATAGCATACCAACTTACCTCCCTGCAACAAGGCCACTCCCATGTCATATCCACTTACATCTAGATTAACTTCAAAAGAGTTTTTGAAATTAAGCAATGAAAGAAATATTTATCATTCAGTTCAACTCATCAAAATATTTATTTTGATTCTTTCCTCACTAGAAACTCTTACCATCACCACTTGTGGCATGGAGTGGTGTAGCCATAGCTAAAAATGATGTTATAAAATTCCATATGTACTGTGCTACCCAAAAAAATATCCTAATTAAATGAAATTAGTAGGATTTTTCTAGTTGATGATGGCATCGATATTTGTGAGATCTATCTTGAGTTCCTCTCCACCAATAACATACCCCATATACACCAATCGTTGTTGAGTAAATTCATTTCTCTTAAGTTTTGCATGTATTTGATGTTTTTTTAGATTCTCTGACACCTACATGAGATGTGAGATATTATTTTCCCTAGTAGAGATATAAACCAATATATAATCTAAGTATACTATTATAAATGAATCTAGAAAAGGACGCAATACATCATCCATCAAACACATAAATGTATTTGGTGCATTACATAAACCAAAAGGCATTACTAGTCATTCATATATACCCATTCTTGTCTTGAAGGTGATATTCCGAGTCTCTTCCTCTTTAAATTGTACTTGATGGTATCATTATTTGAGATCTAACTAGGTGAAGTACTTGGAATGTTGGAATTGATCTAGCAAGTCATTGATCCTGGGCAGAGGGTATCAAATATTTAGGGTGATCTTATTTAGATCTTTGTAGTCAATACATATTCTCCAAGTCCCATCCTTCTTGGGTACTATTATGATATTTGAATCACAAGGTTATTTTCTTAATCTAATTACTCCTTACTCCAATAGTTGTTGTAATTGTTTCTTCACTTCATCTACTTCTAGGATGGACTATCTTTACAGCCTAATGTTTGGCAATGGGAAGCTAGGAAACATTTGTATCTCATGCTCCACTTCCCTCTTAGGTGGTAACCCTTTAATGTCTTGGAACACTTCTCTATATTCTTGCAAAATATCCTCCAACTCATGTTTCTACTCTTTATTACATCCCTCCAAATATGCCTTTACCTTTACCAACTCATCTCCTAGTTGATTCTTTGTTAGAAAGAGTAATAAAAACTTCCTACTTGAATAGATAAATTTCTTGGCTTAGTTAACACTTGCCAAAGAGATATTGGTACCTTTGTGTATTGATGATGAAGGAATTCCCATCCTTGATTAGGAAATATCACTTTTCTCTCATAATGAAGATTGTATTCCTCATATACATGTAGTATCTTCCAAACACAACAAAACACACATGAAGTGGTACTACATCTACCTCCACTTCATCAATATAGTTTGCACTTATAGGAAATTTAATATCACATTTATTAATGACTTTAATATATGTATCCTTATTTACCCATCCCAATGGATATGGGTGAGGATGGTCATTAAATTCTAATCCAATCTTGTTGATCAAATCTATGGCTATGAGGTTGTCTTATGAACCAAAATCACATAGAGAATCCACCTTTGTCTTATTGACCTAGATCTTAATATGGAAGAGTTTAGACATCTCCTTCTCTTCCTTGGGATGGAGGCTACTTAGGTTCACTTTCTTATGAATTGTAGTGTAAACAATATTCTCATCTACATTTGAGATTCTCAGTTCAATGAGACCATGAATATTACAATGGTTATAGTGGTTCTTTAGATCCTTGAACTTATGTGCAATGGATATTATCATCTTTTTCTTTCCTTTCCACTTCTTCTTTTCCTTCTTGGAATTATATTGGTGGTATTTTTTCTTGGAACCACTTGGTTCACCTTTATTCTTACCCATATTCTATAGATATTTTTCTTCTACATAGGCCTCATCAACTATACTAGGTTTAGAGTGCATCACTTGCCTCCATAAATGACTATATAGACCACCCAGATACATGAGGAGTACATTCAAGTTATTGGGAGTATACCCAACATAATGGACATTTTTTTGAACGTGATTATGTACTCTTTCACACTCTGCCCTTTATTCTACCAGAAGTAATGTCAATGGACTCACTATTCCTCTTTATTAGGGTTAAGGTTTTGGACCCTATGGAATCTTCTTGAAAGTCCACACATGACTAGCTCCACTTGTGTGAGTAATGTTTATGTGAGTTGATGTGGCATCCACTTGGTATCATGGTGGTCAATAGGATAGGTCGACTTATCGGAGACATATTTTCTACATAAAAACTTCAATTTAGGTTATTTTTCTTCAATGGAAATCTCTTGACTTGTAGAACAACATTAAGAGGTTACATTTTTTCAAAATTTTGACCCTTAAAATGGTCATTTAAGGGCTTAAATGGGATCCAAAAGTTTCTTGACCCCAAATCACCATAGTGGAACCTACTCCAAAAATGGGCCCTTCAATACAATAACTCTAATTTTACCTACCAAAATAGTTGAAAAATTATATAATGCTCAATTTCAAATCAGGGTGGGTGGGCTCTTGATTCCATAAAAATTGTATTTGTTTTTCCATTTTCATAAATCTTGTGAATTTTTTTTCTAGGTTTAACCTCACTATACCTATTGTGGCCAACTATTGAGCTCCATGAAAATGTCTACTCCCTTGATTACCATGGCATAAATTGATGAGCTTAATTGGTAATCATTAATATTCAATTCTACCTTATGGAATTTCCCATCACATGAAATAGTTTTGTCACCCAATATTGCTACTTGAAAGTCAAAGGTAGGGTTGAAAAACATATTTAATTTTTTTGTTATTCTTGTATTTCTGAAATTATTGAACTACCACCATCTATAAGTATTTTTTTTTTTTTTCTTATTGTAACCAAAATATTTAAGAGTCTAGAGTACTGAAATACCTATCATTGTGGAAATAAAGAGTGTCATGATGATATTTTTTTTATTTTGATCACTAGTTTCATCTTCAGGGATTTTAGATTCTTCACTTGAGTTGTAAATTTTTGCATTAAATGTAGATATATTGCATGCTTCTTCCTCATTGTCACTATTGCTACTATTTCTTTTACACAATATAATTTTGTTCCTTGCATTTATGGGTTGGACTCAAATTAGGTGCATTACACTTAAAACAAAGTGAGTTTTCATGTTTTTCTTTCTTTCCATCTAATGGTGAGCTCCTTTTATTTTGGGGAATATATTTTGAATTCAAATTTTCTGATTGGGAACAAGATGATCATTGATAGGACATGATTTTATCTTCAACAAGTTTATATTTTGGTCATGGGTGCATGTTCCTCATATTTGATGTTTAATAAAATTGATTTAGTTTCTTATATTTTGTTTCAACCCTAATAAGGTGATTTGTAGTAAGTGATCCTATAATAGGTATGCCCCATGTCTTGTGGATAGAACTTGTAGTTCACAAATTACTCCTCCACCATACCAAATTGTTGTAATCAAGTGATTTTAGTGAAAATTTCCTTCTCATCTACAAACTGAAATATTTAAGAAAAAATCATTTTAAATATATCCTAATATCTTGTTGATCCTAGGGAATTTGAGTTCCACCATATGAAACAATGATTATCCAATACTTCCAAGTATAGAAGCAAACATATTTTTCTCTTCATCCTCCTACATAATATATAATCAAGATAACATTCAATTTTATTCATCCATATTGTACCTTTTCCATTATCCTCATTGTCAAACTTCAACGCATCAATTTTTGTTTTGTGCATGAAACCACTAGAATAACCTAACTTGGTTGAGTGATGTGGCCATTGAAATTATGTGTGTGTTATTTTACTACTTTCTTCTATGTTCCCCATGGTAATATCACTTATTTCATCCCTAATCATACCAATGTTTTTGTTCCATTCCTTGGCATTATATGATTAAGTTCATTATTTGTTTGTTGACCTTTTCAACCTCGCCCATAAATTTCATATAAATATATTATATTTCTAAACTAAGCTCTGTATTATTGGGAATATTTCCTATAGAAGTGAAAAAATTTGTGCTTTCTAAGGAGGACTCAATTTTCTCAAGTCAATTTGGTATAGCTTGAGTGGTTCTGAGGAAAATTTGTTACCCTCCCTACCTGAGTTCAAATCCCATTTTGTGAAATATTTTCTCCTAGTGAGTTGATTGTTGATGAGATATAAATGACTTATTCATGATTTTTTGACCTAACCTTATGCCTTGAAGAATCTAGGGTTTAACCTAGGTACCATACTTATAATGAGTGGAACTACCCGAGAGGTTTCCACCGAGATATATTACCTAGAAAAACATGATCCAATTTTCTCATAAATTAAAGGTTTGTTTCTATTTCTTTTAATTATCTAGTCTATGCATCGAAACAAATCATGATCCTCGGATACCAATTCCTTCATGATCCAAACTAGTATGTATATGTAGCATATATTTTCCTAAACTCAAACAATCTCTAATACCACCTAAAGGGAATTGAGCATAGATATAAATAATTGTATAAAAGTTATTATTGTTATCCATAACCTGAGAGATACAAGCTGCATGATTGTCTTATCTATACATATATTATTATGAGACACATATTTTCATAATGAGCCAACTATTTATAATTGTTCATTAATTATGTCTTAATATCTATGTTAAGTCTAGTGTACTAAGTTATTTTCTATTCAATATATTACACATGTTTTATCCAACATCTAATTTAAATGTATGTTAAAAATTTTGAGAGAAAAATGGTAGGCCCATTTCACAAAATAAACAAAAAATGTAAATTTGATCCCTAAAAAAGGGACTTGTATCCCACTTGATTCACCAACATGGATACCCTATCGAATTAAATTTGTGTTCTATGTTATTAGACTTGTAGAGATATATTAGTATTCATAACAACTACAAGGCCTATGTTCTCAATTTAGTTATGAATGAAACTACTCTTTAGGATAAGAGGTATGGCCTACTTTCCATTGTAACATGCACACATCGTCCAACTAACAACAAAAAAGTATTCGATCCAATAAAAACCAATACTTTGCAAATACTCTCTCACTAAGAGTTATGTATTCAGTGAAACTCCTTTTCATATTGATATGCAACTGAACTAAATCTATCAAGATGATCAGGATTAGATATTGTACTCATTCTATGTGTGTAATCAATTATGATTCTAGTGCTCAGGTTCTAAGATAATTACTTCACATTAACCACATATTATAAAGTGTAATCAACACAATTCAAAATATCGATGAGGATGCAAGAATCCAACATTTAACATGGCCAACAATATGTCAGTAGGTAATACCAAACCTCTTGTTGAAAACATGTTCAAAAGAACTATGTTCTATAGTTATATGCCCAATAGAACTCATTCTAGCATAGAAATAACATCTCCATTAAATTGCAACCTGTAATCTAAGATCTACTTTTCAAATATGTAACCCAACAATTCTTCCTTTATTTAGAGTTGGCATGTTCTATTGAAGAGTTGGGCTCATGGAACCAATTTCCTTCTCTATGACCAAATTAAATAACACAATTGGTGAAATTGATTACTCCAATAAATACAAGGGACAATGTTACTTAACTCAATAGAAACGATTAATAATAAAGAAGAAAAATCAATCCCTCACTTCTAGGTTTCATATGTATAGGCTCAAGCTTCAAATCATAATTTTAAGGCAAACATTACTCATAAATATGATGCCTTCCCCAATGACCGGAAGGTTGGATTCAAAGATTTCACATACAAGTCTTAAGTTGGACACTGGTTTAATCCTTTAACACTAAAACCATTGTCAAATAGATTGGATTAAATAAAAATAAGACAAGATACCTATTTTTAATGTGTTGAACCTGCACAAAGTAGATGTAGCTAGAAAATGGCATACACAGTTTGCAGAGAAAATATGAGAACAAAGAAGCATGAGAGAAAGACTGGAAGAATTATCATTAACCAAATGAATGAATGATAATTTACACATGATATAATCTGTATAACTCAACTAATGTGCATTGGAGGAGAAGCCAATAAGCCATAGTTGTGGTCTAGATTGATCTAGAAATACACCAACAGTTACTATAGTAAAGTGCCACCTAGTCTAGTCTCTCAGGCAGTTACAAGAGTGAACTTCCACCTAGTCTGAGTTAACTAGTCTCTCAGTCTTCAGTTAACTAATTGAAACATAGTGAAGTGAGGAGTAGATCAAGGAATCATGAGTAATGCGCTAGTTTGGTGATAATACCAAGGACAATGTGCATTAGTTGGTGATGATCCCAATGTTGCATGGTGATGATCCCAATGTGGCATCTAGACTCCACTCAACTGATCAAACTAAAGTGTGAACTAAAGAGAATATTATCCTAGAGGAATATTCTCCCTAAACTATAGGAGACTGAATAATGACTAATAAACATAGGGAAAACCTTAGGAAAAAGAAATCCTAGGTGTCTGTGAAGTATCTCCAACACCCCCCCTAAACATTACCATGGTGAAAATAAAGAATGGACCCTAGAAACGAGGCAATGTTAGGTACCAAAATACAAACGATACATTGAAATAAACGAGGAAAGAGGGAAAACCTCATGGGAAACCCCCCCCCCCCNGTAAAAAGAAGAGATGACATTTGTTAGGAAACTGTGTCCTACACTCCAAGATGACTGCGCAGATAATGGAACTTCTGCTCAGTGAAGGTCTTGGTTAAGATGACTACAATCTATTCTGATGAAGGATAGAAATGTAGGTCGATGATCCCCTTGCGTACTAAGTATTGGATGTAGTGCATGTGGATCTTGATGTGCTTTGTTCGCTGCCTCTGAACTGGATCTCTGCGGAACTTCAGATTGCTTTGGTTGTCACAACAGATGATGAAAATTCGATAAAACTGAATTCCCAACTCAGTGATAAAATGTTGTAGCCACATAGTCTGAATGGTTATGTTAACTACCCCTATGTACTCTGTCTCGACTGAAGATAGAGAAATATCAGCCTGCTTCATTCTCGACCAACAGATAGGCCCGAAACCAAGACTGAGTGATTAACCAGATGTGGACTTGCGATCAATGCTAACACAATCCCAGTTAGAATCAGTGAACCCAATGAATTCCAATGTAGAGTCTATTGCATAGTTAATCCCAAAGGTGATGGTGCCCCATACGTATTGAAGGATACACTTTGTAGCCTTCCAATGTAGCTCATGCAGCTCCTTCATGAACCTAGAGACTACTCCAAATGCATAGGAGAGGTATGGTATGGAGTGTGTGAGATACAACAAACTCCCCACTAGATTTGTGTACAGTGCGTTGTTAACCAGTGGAGTGTCCCCACCATCCTCAAGTCTGACTCTTGATAGGAAAGGAGTCGGGGAAGACTTGTAGTCTGTCATGTGAAATCTCTCAAGGAGATCTCATGCATACTTGGCCTGATACAGCTTGATGCCTGATGCATCCTGACTGATCTTGATTCCAAATAAGAAATGTAGTAGAACCATGTCCATCATTAAGAACCTATCATGCAAAATCCTCTTGAATACAACAATCACTGAAGTTGAGCAACCGATGATTAGAAAATCATCAACATACAAAAATAGGAGTAGAACTGAATTATCTGTCATGAGCATGTAAACATTCAGGTTTGACTTAAAATGTACAAAGTTCTATGATAGTAGGTAGGAGTCCATCTTGTCATACCACGCCCTCGGGGCCTGATTGAGGCCATAAAGATACTTCTTCAGTCGACAAACCAAAGATGAATCCTACATAAATCCCTGGGGATGCTCCATATAGATCTCCTCAGAGAGATCACCGTGAAGAAAATCATTCTTCACATCCATCTAATGGACTTCCCATCTCTTGGCTACCACAATGGCAAGTTTCAAACGTATGAAATCCATATTCACTACTGGAGTGAAGTTATGATCATAGTCAATGACATGCACCTACTGAAATCCTTGGCAACTAGCCTAGCTTTGTATCTGCTAACCTATCCATCCGCTGTGCTCTTGGTCCTATAGACCCATCTGCACCTCACAAGTTTCCTTCTTGAAGGAAGGGGAACATAATCCCAAGTCTGGTTCTCAAGGAGGGAGTTGTACTCCTCCTACATGATGGATTCCCAAAAGGGATTTCCAGCAGCCTCGCTATAGGACTGTGGATCGGAAGACTGAACCAAGAAAATATGCCTTGGTTGCATCGGTTTAGTGGAAGTGAGTGTAAGAGGAGGCTCCTCAAAATCAGATCGAGTCATCCTAGTATTAGTTGGATCCCCAACAAGATCCCCTGCATCCTGAAGAGTAGTCTTGGTCTACTTGGGCCTTGGCTCTGGCTCTGCATCTGCATCTACATGCACTCAATATGCATCTGACTGTATTGACTTTGTATTCGGATCATATGAATCCTCTGAATCATAAATCTCATCTAAAGAAGAGACGGCATGTGCATGCTCATCATCTCTAATAGGTGGAAGAACAAACGTGTCTACATGCGGCTGCTGAGGTACATGTGAGACACTTTCCTCGAATTGGACACTATGCTCAATGATGAGCTGGTCTGAGGAAAGATCAATGAATATGTATCCCTTCACACCATCGAGGTATCCAACAAAAATACACTCTGTGCTCTATGGATCAAGTTCCTTCCTCTTCTCAGAGAGAATCCTAGCCCATGCACATGAACCAAAAATATGGAAGTGGGTCACTTTCAGTTTGAGACCGCTCCAAGCCTCATAGGGGGTCTTATCCTTGACAGATCTATGGGGAGATCTATTTTGGATGTAGGTTGCACAATTAAGTTCTTCAGCCCATAATCTCTATGGAAGTGACTTTGCATGTAGTATGCAAGATGCCATCTCTTTTAGAGATCTATTTTTTCGCTCAGCAACTCCATTTTGTTGCGAAGTATAAGGAACCATGTGCTGCAACTGAATCCTGGCCTCATGAAAAAGATTTTGTAGCTCATGGTTGACATACTCTCCCCCATTATCTGTTCGGAGGACTTTGATTTTCTTTCCCAACTGTGTCTCAACAAGGACTTTGAAATCTTTGAGGTATTGAAAGACCTTTGATTTTTGCCTGAGAAAGAAAATCCATGTGAAGCGTGAGAAATCATAAAAAAAAAATGAGTACGTACCTTGATTTATTGATTTATGGATGTGGAAAAGGGCCCATGAGGTCACTATGGATCAGATCTAAAGGAAAGGGAGCCTTCTGAGTCTTTCCTTTGTCAAATTTCTCTTGAGGGTGTTTTCCAAGAACAACACATCCCTCACAAATTCCTTTGGAGAAGTGGATGTCAAGTATACCATCAACCATTCCATGCTTGTTAATTTGTTGCATATATCTGAAATTTAAATTCCCAAACCTTTTGTGCCATATCATACTGCTTTCATCAGCATGGGTAAGTAGCAATGCATAATTTGGTTCAATAAATTCAAAAAATGTGTAGAGTCTGTATTGATGATTTACCTCACCGGTAAAAACCATGGAATTGGTTTGCATGTTATAGATATCCATTGTATCAGGTGTGAATATGGTTCTCTTTCTAGTGCCATAGTTTTTCATCTAATACATGGACAGAACATTGATAGAAAGTTTGGGAATGTGTAGCACAATCTCGAAGCTTATGTTTGTGAGTTCAATTCTTCCTTTGCTAGTGACCTCGACTAGAGATTTGTCCCCCATCAAAATAGGAGGACCTTTGCATGTATCCAATGAAGAATAGACTTCTTTTGTGGCTTCCATATGGTGTGATGCACCTGAATCTATGATCCAAGCATCGAGAGAGGAGTTTATGGCAATCAAAGCATGGCTAGAATTGCCTTTCTTGGGATTCTAATCTTATGGCTTCTTCTTCTTGGAACCCTCGGGGATGCGATCTCCAAGGTTGTTTTGTTGAATTATTTGGTCCATTTGATCTATCTATTTCCGCATACATGCATATTCTAGATGGAATCCTTTATGGAAGTAAGTGCATTTCTCCCTTTTTCTTCCCTTTCCACCTTTGGATCCGGAGGCATCATTGAAGGGTTTTGAGTACCCTTCCTTCTTTAGATTTGCATGTGATTTCCTTTTTTCTTTGTCTTTAGATTTTTTATATTGATGTCTGCTACCATATTTCACAGTAAGTGGATGCGCCTTTGGGCCTTTGATTTTTCCCATATTGATGAGCTTGTTCTTCTCTTGTGCCAGAGACTCGATAAAGGCCTCAAGAGAGGGCATCGTCCAGGTGGCTCCAGAGGCGAGCCTAACTGAATGAAATGTAGATACAAACGGATAGTATTCTGAACCAATTTTGGAGAGAATGGTAAGAACCATTTGTTTCTCCTCCTTAGATTTATCAATCCCACAAGCCTTGAGTTGCAACAACAAATCCTTATATTTGGTAAATAAATCTTGGCATTTGTCGAAGGTTTTTGGATCCAAAGTAAGTAATTCCACCTTGAGCATGTCTCCCCTCATCTCGTCATGTTTTCCAAAAGTCCCTTCCATGGTGGTACAATATTCATTGGAGGTTTTACAGAAGGATATGTGAAAGAGGAGTTCAGTAGAAATGAGACTGCAAATAGTTCCAAACGCTTTATCCATTCGATTTAGATACTTGGATTTTTCTATGGTTGATTTGGTTTTGGTATTTGTGTTCATGGTTAACCTATATAATCCTCTGCCTTGAATATGTATTATAATCTTCTCCTTCCATGTAAATAAATTGTACAGTGTAAAAATGAATTATTTTGGAAATTCCATTTTTTTGTTGTCTTCAATATTCTGTACCTGCAAAAATAATATGGTGTGCATTTTACCTAGTATCCCGTCGGATATGAAACCATGTAAATGTGTTGAACCTAAACATAATAGATCTAGCTAGCAAATTAAATACACAGTTTGCAGAGAAAATATGAGAACAAAGAAGCAGGAGAGAAAGAATGGAAGAATTCTCATTAACCAAATGATTGAATGATAATTTACACATGATATACTCTGTATAACTCAACTAATGTGTACTAGAGGAGAATCCAATGCACCATATTGGTGGTAGAGAGTGATCTGGACATACACGAGAAATTAGGGGAGTAAACTACCACCTAGTCTAGTCTCTCAGGCAACTACGAGAGTGAATTTCCACCTAGTTTGAGTTAACTAGTCTCTAAGTCTTCAATTAACTTACTAAAACATAGTGAAGTGAGGAGGAGATAAGGGAATAATAATTAATGCACTAGTATGGTGATAATCCCAAGTACAATTCGCATTAGTTGGTGATGATCCCAATGTTGCATGGTGATGATCTTAATGTGGCATCTAGACTCCACTCAATTGATCAAACTAAAGTGTGAACTGAAGAGAATATTATCCCTAAACTATAGGAGACTGAATAATGACTAATAAACACAGGGAAAACCTTAGGAAAAATAAATCATAGGTGTGTGTGAAGTATCTCCAAAACCTATGAAGAAAACATTATTGGACTTCTCATAATTTCAAAAAGGTGGTAGCCCAAAGATTAAAAGGAAACATTAGAGAATGCATTTAATAATTCATTTGAGCTATCCTATGTCCATATCCAACTAACCAATCAAGATATGGTAAAGGGATATAGAGACTAGATCATTTCCCGAGCAATGGATGCCCCACATGAATAGTATGGCTTGTGTATGGCTCTAAGGTGTAAGGAAATATCACCCACAAGTAGTGTATGGCCTGTATGACTTCAAAATTCCATGAAACTATTTTTTATGGATTTTCATAGGTGTGTGCAGCCTATAGGAGGGGCGATGTATGGTATCAATTCATCCATCAATTGTTGTGTATATTTTTGTATTATATTCCAATAACATTAAAATGGATTATTTATTGCATACAATGAATAGAATAGAAATCTTGATCGAAAGATATGACAACTATATCACTACATCCATTTCTCTCATTCCATCAATTGGATGGATGGTATGGATTCTCTAGTTGTAGCATTTCATCAATTTCTAATGGATAATTAAATTTTGAGTGAATTTAATAGATCTTTAGCTAGGAATGGATTCTCATACCATCAAGATAACACATGCAACAATTAAATATAGAGGATTGCTTCTATAAACCTAAACCCACATACCGAATCCAACACAGAATTTAGCATCAATGCCACACATATTTTACCATAATGTATTGAATGCAATTGTAAATAAAATTCCGTAAGACAATGATAAAATCGCACACATAATTGACACAAATATTTTATCCTAGAAACACAAATGGGAAAACCAACATTCAAATGGTTTCTCGGTCCTATTTTGGCAATCTTCAGTTACAATGCAACTCATGGTTCTTTGTGCATCCTCCTCTCTTTATCAAAAACATCCTTTGTGAGACTAATTACAAAAATATATAGGAGTGTTGGTGGGTAATGGCTGGAATGCCAAGAATTCCTTTCCCTTTCATTTCCCATTCCTCTCTTTTTCTTTTCTCTCCTAATTTCATTTCTTTTGTTTTATTTAATTCTTGTTTTTCCTCTCTTTTGTCTAATTTACTTTTGTATTTGCACTATCCTTAATATTTTATATACCCTCATTAATTTTTGAATTGCACTTAGGTAATAAGTCTTACAACCACACACTTGTTTCAATCCATTTTAGATCACACCTCCCCATTGAGAGGATTTTTGGTCTCCAAAATCTTATAGGAAACCAATCTGGATCAATGTGCCTTTTGTCTACTTCTTTGGAACATGGCTATGACTTTGTCTCCTAGCTATAACTCGGAATCTAGCTCTAACTCATGGCTCTATCTTCTAGCTCTGGATCTAGTTCCTGGCTCACTTGATATTTTAGTGCAAAATTATTTCTTTAACCCTCAGCTCTGAGCAATCTTCAAATCTAAACACTTCATCAAAATTAATTCCCATATTCATCATGCAAGTCTCTTACATTCTCATACTTGGAGATGGTTAATCTTAGTAGTCAATGAAGCCAACTTAATTATGGTTTTCTTGTTTAGTGTGATCTCAACAAGCTTTGTCATCACATATAAATTCCACAAGAGGATGTGTGTATTGTCTTCTTTTGCTAGGTCCAATTGCTTCTCGACATGGAAACAACCCTCTGCTAATACACATGCTTACCAACACTCTATTATTGAAATAATATCACTTGATTGACCTCTTTAGTGTACAATCATATCACCTTATTCTTCCCAAACATTTGACAAATATTAAACATGTATGGTTATAGGTGACAATCACTAATAAACTATAGTCTTGAGGGAAATGGAATGTCTCAAGATTTTGATGGTGCAAGGACAAGGGATTGCCATTAACTTTCCTGCACCAATCTTTGATACATCTCCAAGAAAGAAATATTCTTTTGGAAGATCATAGGAAACAATTGGAGTGGGGTTTCCTTCATTGTTGACATTAACCCAATGTCCTCTTTGATAGTGACACCAACTTACTATGCTATTATAACTCTTTGGACAATATTTTCTCATTGGTTGGAGATGTAGTGAGTTATTTATCTCCATTAGGATTCACATTCCACACTCTTATCTTGGTTTTGTGGTTCCTAGGGGAAAGATTTGAATGAAGTTTCCAACACTTTTCTTCCCAATGTCCACTCAAATTGTAGTGGTGGAAACATTGATTGACACTATTGTATGATTTTTTTGTCATCCTCCTTTTCTCCCATTTCCTTTGAATTCACTGTTGGTTTGGAGAAGTATTATTTTCATTCCTCCTCTGAAAACAATATAGCTTGTGGCATGTAGCTTGCTTCTCCCAACAAGATGTCTCAACATGGCCTTTATTCCCAGAGATTGAACATTCTTCTATGCACCAACAACTAGCAACTCGATGGAATTTCTTCTTCCAACAGTGACAAACAAGGGATGTCTTGTTTGATGCAGTCCTCTAAGTATTCTTCTTCGTGTTCAAGCTAATTTACTTGCCATTTATTCTAAGTAATGGTGCAGGTTGATTCTCTGAGCTCTTCTCATCACTAATGTTTTGTAATATGCCACAAGAAGGATGGAGTGGTGATGTTATTGCATGTTGATTCAATGTTTATCTTCCTCCAGATGAGCAAACAAAATCTACCATGTATTTTTCCTTCACAAATGTGGTCTTATTGTTCATGGAATTTTATTTTCCACCATTGAAATATATGTCTTCATTATTGGCCCTTGGCTTAGATACAATGGGGCTTAGGATGCCTTTCCTTATATTACATAGAAATTGTCCAATGTATCCCATATTCCTTAGTAGATTGGAACCAATGCCTCTATATTCTTTTCAAATTCACCAAAAGTTTCTTAAGAAATGTATAATGAAGGTGAGATTATCAAAGTTGTCTTGGTCATGGCGTTGGCTTCAATAGTGAAAATGGAAGGTGGATTTTCTTCCTAGTGCTCTTGTACAACTTCATGTAGATTTTCCAATGCTTCTTCCTTATTTTATAAATCTTGTTGCATCTTAGTCATAATATGAGTGATCCTATCATCTTTCCAACTATCCAACTGAATGACCTTCTCGTCCAAATGTACAAACTAAACTCTTCTCTTGTCCCAATATACCATAACCATGGCGAGGGAGTCTCAATTTTTATCAATTAGTTTCTTTAGCAATGCAAACATCATTTTCAAGGTATCAATATTATTCTCCATATTTTCCATCCTCTAATCATACATATGGACCTTCTACTCAAGTGCTTGTTCTCTTCTTGAAGCTAAGCATTGATGGCTTGCAAGTATTTTTTGATCTATTTTCCTGTTAGGGAATAGAGTCAACCTCTTAGGGTCTTCTTGAAAGACTTAACAATATCCCCTCTACATTTTTATAGAGGTGGTACTCCTCTTACTCATTTAAATATTCAATACACTTTGCTCAGAATATAAATTCATACATTCATAACATCAACACCTATGAGTGGATCAGGTGGTAAAATAACTGAACAAAAAGAAAATGAATTATAATATAAAGGTAATAATATCACATGAAACTATAGAACATCTACATTCATTCCATCACATCCATTAATGTAGGCAATGAGAAAAATATTTTGAAGCACAAAGCATAGATAGAAAATAAGACCGATGGCCTAGAAATCAAAGAGTTTTAAATGATTTCATTAATTTAGAATCATATGATGCATAGGATAAACACACACGATATATCATGCTTTATAAAAAAAAATAAAGCCACAAATATTATGAACTCCTGGAATAGCTCTCTGTGAGATTCCAAATTAATTACTCATTTATGATCAAGTTTGAATAAAGTACTTGCCTATCGCAAAATACCTTATTCTTGATACTTAAATGATTAAAGGAAATTCATTCATCCAAATGTCTTGGGATGGGGATCCCATAGATCAAATAAAATAGTGATGGAAACCTAGAAGAAAAGGACAAATGCAATTAGGGATTGGTTTTACAAATGATCATGTGTGTTTGTGCGCGCACCAGGGGCTTTGAAACTTCCTGGAATAACTACTTCTTGGTATTTATTTCGAGTTAATTATTTGTGCCAATGATTTCTTAAGCCACTCTTGAATATATTCCTTCATTAGAGGGACGATGATGTCTTTATTAACCCTAAGTGAGAATATTTCTTCTTCAATTTCATTAAAATTGAAATGTAGTTGTTCAATTGATGCCAGGTGGTCTTCGTTATTATTTACAAAGGTAAAAATACACCACTTAATTTCATCCTCTAGAAAATCAGTGAGGTCATCGAACTCATTTTCCCATGAATCTTTGATCACGCTTAACTCCCTATCTAGTTCTTATTTATTTGTAGCCATATAATCTCTTATAAGTTGTGGACCTTCAAGGTATTTAATAATTTCAAGTTCTTTAAGAAAAGCACCACTTATTTTTTCATTAATACTTGTACAGGTGGCAATTAAATCTTCTAACATTTGAATCCTTTCCAGCCATCCTACTCTTAATTGTTTTATTTTATGGTTCGAAGGAAACTATTTTTTATTCCTATGGTAATCACTTAAACTAGACACCCATGCAATAAAGGTACTAAAAGAATTTTTTATAAAAAGCTTCATCATGTTCAAAGTCCCTTTTCAAATATTCCATGAAGGTGATGATCCTTTGTGACAAATTTCTTAAACTTGAATTGACTTCCCATGCTTGTGAAATAATATTAAGTCACTTATTAATAATTTCTAAGACATACAATTTTACTTCGCTCAGCAATTTGGTGACCTTTCTTACCCATGTTGATGTCCCTGGTGTACTCTGAGGGATTTGATATGGAGCAATAATAGACAAAGGTTATATAAATAGTGGTTTGGGACTCAATGTGTCCTTGAGTTCACTTATTCTTATTTTCAATCTGATGTTTTCTAAATTTTTCTCTAATATAGAATGAGCAATAGCATCTCCATTGGTGATATGCAATTTGAGGGGTCCTGAGGATCCAACTCCTGAAACGTGCACCTCAGAATTCCATTTTTGAGTTATTTTCTTATTTGTAACGTGGAATTTTTCTATCTGCAATTTTTTCTCTTGTTTATTATATTGGGTATTTTGTAATGTCAAAGACTTCTATTCAAAAATAGTTTGTCCCTCTTGGTCCAACTCATAAGTAATTCACCGATTTTCAGAAATTCATAGTGCTACCTAGTCGAGTACATTGGCACTATTTATTTCCATATCAATTGCATTCCTCGGGCTTCCTAAATTATGTGAGTCCTTACTTGAGTTATTTATTCCTTTTATGTTGTGATACTGCATGTGTTTCTTCAATATTAGAATGAGGGGGGTCATATTCATCATCTCCTCCAACATGTCCTTCATTATCCTTTTCCCTGCTTATATTTAATTCTTGTTTCTCTTATGCAAATGAGGAATGCCTATGTGTATGGGGCGGAGAAGAAGATAGTACATTGATTGCATATTTATCTCATTTCCTTATTTTATTTTTTTGTCATTGATTGTTTGAACTAAACTTCGAAGTTCAAATCATCATTGCATACATGTTTCTCCTTCTTTTTGGGGGAATTTGGGTTGTTATCATTAATTCCTTCAGTAATCCTTGTAAAAAGATTACTATATCTCATGGATGCCAAATGTTTAGAAAATATCCCTTCAAGGTTGAAACTTTTCAGGGTTCATGCTTCCTTAATATTAATGCATTAATCATTTCAAAAACTTTAAATAAATGTGAGGAACTTATCACAGTTGTATTAACAACATTAAAATGTAATGAAATGAATTTCCTCTTTCTATTTTTATCAAAAAGGAGAGACTATGCTTTATATTGTCTATAGACCTCTATAACAAAATATCTATCACAAACAAATGTAGGGAGATGAAGAGGGATTCCCTCATAAACATACAACCTAATGTAAGTATGGTCTTCTTCATGTACACAAATTCCCATTCCTTTGATAAAATCCCGAGCCTCTTGATTTATCCTTTTTGGTGTTGCTCCAATCAACATGTATCTTAATTCCTTAATAAATTTATCTTGAATAAGGCAAAAGTGGAATGGTTCCTTATGGTTCCAAAGAATGGGCTACCATAATTGGATTGGTTCATTCTCAAAATCCAAATTACCCGTTAAGGGAAATCCCTCAAAAACATTGCAATAAACAATGACCAAGACCATATATGGAGTCATGAAAAAAAAATTGACTCTTTAAATAATTGGCCATCTAGTAGGAAATCTCATTTGAGATTACCTCGGCCTAGTCGAACATAGCTTCTTTTCGGAAGGAAAAATGCAAAACATATAAAACTAACCTGGGAATGTGAGAAGTAGACTCTTTTCCCATCAAACACATGAATAGCCTTGAAAAATCTTGATACGACTCTGCCAACGGAGATATATCATTGACTGAAAGTTCAATCGAAATTTCTGTGGATGGAGCCATGAAATCCTTTAACAAATTCACCCCACCACCCTGCGAATCCACAAAAGAGTTAGTGTCTAGAAGCTTGAGATGTTTTTTGGAAACGGGTAATCAAAGCATCCTTTTAAAAATTTTGGGAGTTAGTGGAATGTGGTTCTTCCCTTCATAATGCTACTCGAATTGTTCTACCTTTTGAATCAAACTTGTAGGCACACCATGAAAATAACTCTCTGAAGTGAAAAAATTTGGGAATGCAACCAACATTCACTAATTCAATCGTCCAAATTTTTTTATTTTGCTTCTGCTTAGGAGTTAGACTATGAAAGTATTGATATGCAACTAACCAATGGAATTCCTTATCTTGGCATACGAGAGAGTTAACAATATCTCCACAAAAAGGCTCTTTCCTCTTTCTAATTTCCATATTTCTTATTCTTCTAATGCACTTTGATATACATGAAATTGAATCACAGAACTTGAGATGATTAAAGGCACAGTGCATAAACAACATTTACTAAAACATCCCTTCAACATGTATAAAGTTCCTTCGAAATACAGAAAACCATAAATGGAAGCTATTTTTTAAAATAAAGTGGTTCATGGGAAAATGGGATAATTAATCTTCATTAACCCCAGATCACCACCATTTATCTCATGAATCAATACTTGTTAATGTACCATAAATGACCCTTGAATAATGTGCAAGGTGCACGATATCCATGAATATTTTATTAAGTATAGAATGGGGGTAGAGAGAGATCATTCCTTTAGAAGTTTAGTAGTGCGGAAGTAAAGGTTGTGTGGGAGTGCGGAGGTCGGGAGTGCAGGAATATGGAATGTGGAGATATAAAGGATGTGGGGGGTTATCCACACAAGGATTTTGTGGGACTATAAATGTGGAGGGAATTGTGTAGGATAATGTGTGTGTGGGAGAATGGGTGTGCGAGAGAAACGATTGTGCAGAGAAAATGGTTGGTATTAGGTTCTCCGCACACAAAAGGAAATAGAAAATGACTATGTATTGGCATGTGCCAAAGATAGGTTGTGAGAAGGAAGGGTTTGTGCAAAGTGCAAAGGGATAGTTTTATAATTTAGAAATTCTTCGCACCACACAAGGAATCCCTACACAACACAAGTCAAAAAATGACTAAGTATTGTGTACATATGGAATTTTTTCCAAATCATATAATGAAGCTATAAGCACATGGTGGACTATGAAATGAAAAAGAAAGGGGCGTGGAATGGTTCTATACATGGATAAACTTCGAAATAAAATGTGATACATGAAAATGGATCAACAATATTCCAACCTTTCTTTGTTTGCTTTACCCATATTGGTTCTGCTTTCTCTTCATAGTACTAGAAGTTGCATCATGGTCAAGGATTCAACTAATTTTGCACCTTGTGATCTGTAAATCAGGGACTTATATCCCACTCACTTCACTAATACAGGTACTTTGTGGAATTAAATTTATGTTCTCTATTCTATGATCTGAAAATAGAAGGCTGACTTGTTATGCTATGCAAGCACCCTCTACTTCATAAAAATAAACTTTACAGTACCTTGCTTCATGTGTTAAAATATGCAAGATAAAATTATGTGTTAATTTCATGCTTCTTCTTCAATGTTCATGTGTGAGGAAATGTTATCTTAAATGGTTAAATAAGTTCTTTAAATAAAAACACATCAATATAATTTGCAGCAAATAAACCATCAAACTCAGAACAATCACAACATGAAAAAGGAGTTCACCCCCCTCCGGGCTACATCTCCTTGAGTCTCCATCAATGGACTTGGCTCTCTGGGATTAATTTGTCAAAATTTCTTTTACAAGATTCTACTCAACTCCAATGGAAAAACAGACTGTATCATTGAGATCAGAACACATAAAAAACCCAAAAATGACTAATAGAACTCTAAAAACGGATTATGGCTCATCCGGGCATGACCTCTTTTACATGTGACCATAAGCTTCACTGAGCTTCTCTTTGGAAAAAACACCTATAAAAGTCCTCAAAAGCCTCTAAAACATGTCCCAATGTGTTCAGAGCATAACAATTAGCCAAAAATGATTATTCAATCACAGAAGACAAACATAGGCTCACCAAAACATGTCCTCAATCAATGAGGGCTTCAAGCTCCCTGGAGCTTGCTGAAACTTCAATGGCTAAAAACCTGCAAAAGAAGTCTTCAAATGGCCTTGATAACAGTGCCAATGGATCCAGGACATCCAAAAACCCCTAGCTGGGCTTTTACGACACCTCAATCGACCAAAAGATGAAGAAGACAGGCCTCCTGGAAGTCCCCCCTTCAAGCTTGTTGTCTCTACATCTACAAAACACACCCTTGTTCCATGAACCTGGAACACACGCAATATGTAGCATGAAAACCCAGCACTGGGTGCAATCGTGCCAACAGTGCAAACTGTAGGATGGTTATGGGTGTGCCAGCCCCTAACCGCCTAGCACCTGGGCACATGGGTCATATGACCGTGCATATTGGCAAAAAGGGCCAAACGGTTGAAATCGTGCCAACCGTACTAACTCCCCACGCTCCAGTCGTGGGCATATGACATATTACAAAGAACCATGGGCTTGGTTTAAAAACCCCACGCGCACCAACTGTCGGGCTATACAATATCTGGTATGGTCATATGTTATAACAAGACCACGGGCTACGTATTATAAACCCTGCGCCAACCGTTGGTTGCATGGTATATGGCATGGGCATATGTAACAACACAAATGACCGTGGGCCGGGGCTAAGCCCCGGCCCGACCCCCTGCCAATGGTTACAAACTTTGAATTCAAATACAATAGAACTCATACATATTACAAGGCACAACGTGTGACCCATTGGTCGGTCGGAGTTTGTGAAAGCTATATGCAATGGGGAGGTCCGGGGGTCGAACCCCACAGAATCCAATACATTTTAATAAACAAAACAAGCAACCAATACCGGGGTGCCACGTGGCAGCCCATGATTGGGCCACGTGGCACCTTATCATTTGCCCAATAATTGCCACGTGTCGCAACAACATTCGCCCAACTGTCAGCCAATAAATGCATGCCACGTCACCTGTCATGTCAGCATGTACGGTCAAGCCACGTTACCTCTGCCATGTCAGTGTACGGACATGCCACGTCAACATCCGTACGAACTGTATGGACTGCACAGTCAACATCCCGTTTTTTTGCCTGTTTGACGATTCGAACAGATCGCAATATCTCTCGCTCCCGACGCCCATTTGAGACAAAATGAATTGCGTTGGGTTCGTGACGATGAGGGCTACACTCCTGTTTGTTTTGAGGAAATTCTGAGAACGTTTATTTTTGAGCTAAATTTTGACCCCTGGTCTAGATTTTGATCACACCTTCCCACTAAAAGGCTTTTGGACCCACAAAATCTTATGATTGTCTATCTAAGCATCAATACTCTTCTTCTTTCAAGTTCTATCAATTGATTCTACTTGAAAAGTCTTTTTGATAATCACCTGGATACCTTGACATACCTTGCACTGCAACTGGCTATGCCCTTCAACCACTGTTCTCTGGCTGCTGCTGACCCACTGTTTTCTCTGTGCTTGGAAGACTTCCAACCTTCCCACTGAGAATCAAGTCCCACTTTTGAACTCTTTGACGTCAACAATATCCTCTCTACAATGGTTGCAAAAACTTTCCTGCGACATCTTGTCACAAGCCAAGAAAACCATCAATCTTGAAAACAAATTTATACAAGACTGAAAATGATGCCAACAAAATATTTTGTTCTTCAAACAAACTGTTGCATCTTGTACTTCATCAAAGCACATGGTGTTTTCCTACATCTTGGTGTACTCAAAATCAACTTACAAGTCAACAAACACCATCGACTAAACACAAGTCGAAAAACATGATCGACACAACATAGTCATCAAGACAACATCGACACAAGTTGAAACTCATTTGAAATATATCGACCTTCCCAAAATGACAAGTTGACAAACATGATACACAATCATGTTTTAATCACGAGTCGTTCATGATAAACTATCACCAGGTTCACTGCTTACACATACAAAAACAAATGCATGTGCATGACTCTTCAACTCTCCTTCCAGTACAAACATAAGTACATAAACCCAAAACATATGGATACATAAGAGCTGAATAATAAAAAGATATATGGCTGTAACAAGTGAACATCATATCCATCTTTTACATCCTCTTGGCAAAGTTATGCAACAACAAAAATGTCTTCAAACAAATTGCATTCACATGCAAACTTGCATCATACAAGTTATGATAAACTGCTGCAACTTGTCATACTTTCAACATAAATGCACACATAACGCTAAAAAGTGCATTTACAACAGAAAAATGCAAGCTTTACTTGCTCAGTAAATCCAACCATTTCTTACCAAGCCAACTCAACGGTGACTTTTTCTGCTGAAAATCGTCCTCTTGTGAATCATCTTGACACACATCAATGATGGAATCTCCTCTTCCATTCTTGCCAATCTCTTTATACAACTGCTTCTTATGCTGTGGATGAGTAGTTGGATGCAATGTCCAACATTGATCAATGAGATGACCCTGCTTCTGACAATGAGTGCAAATCTTTTGCATCCTCTTTTCACATTGTCTTTGCTTATAAAGTTTCCTGAAATTGGCCAATCTTTTCCAACATTTTGAAATATGATGGTTATATAAACCACAATATGTACATGGATTCTTTCTTCCATTTTTACATACAAATTGATCATGCTTAACATAATCAAAAGCAACTTAATGATAAGAAGAATTATACCTTGAACATTCACCTTTATCGCCTCTTTGAGGAGGTGAATTTGAAGAGTTACAAGCTCTCATTTGAAGACCAACAATAGTGTTCTTGTCCTCATCACTGTCACAACTCTTTCGTTTCACACATTCACATTCATCTTTAACACAAGCCTTGCATGCTGGAGGGATTGAACTTTCAACAAAAGTTCTTTAACTTTCACCTTTAAAGCCTTCTTAAGGAGGTGAACTTGAAACAAAATTTGTTCTTGGAAATTTTTCCCTTGTCTCCTCAACTTTGGAATTTGCTCCATCCCTTCATTCATATCCAAGACCACAATACTTGGGTCTTTCTTCAACAACAATAGGCTCAACAATTCCTTGTGCATGCTTGCCCAAACCTCTACCTTCATAGCCCATTTTTAATAATAACTTGGACCCTATTCCTCTTGTGTGATTTTCAAAACCACCAAAACATTCATCTTGAGAAGAATTAGAAGATAAACTAACATTGCATACCTTATGTTCATGCATGTACTTGGTAAGGGTTTCCTTTGCCTCATGGAGTTG
>ML781556.1:275561-352459 GCA_009831015.1 Picea engelmannii | reverse complement strand
TATTACTAATATCCTAAATGAATAATACAAATATAGGTGACAATTTAGACTTAGTGATTGGTAAAGGTAAGCCATAGGCTAACAATCCCCCCCTCAATCACAAGTCCGATCAATAATACCAACAATAAAGCATAAACTAGTATTAATTCCAAGTCTTCATACTTAAACTCCTGTGTTGAGCCTCAATGAAGAACTGCCTGAAAAACCGCCAATCTGGATGCTGAAAATGTTCATTTGAAATAAACTGGAAGAGAGATGAGATATGGAAGTGAACAGCTGCAATATCTAAACATTCCCTGATTGCTTGACAATTTGATCATTTTGCCAATTATTTTAGCTAGAAGAATCTGATGTCTTCTGCTAATTGGTGAACATGTAGTATCACCACTCTACTATCAGTGTATCACTGAAAGTACTCTCTGAATATGTGGTTTGGGATGACCACTAACCAATTGATACCATGTATATGATGGTTTTTGGATAACCACTAACCAATCTTGACACTTTTAGGTGTCCAACAACATCCCAATGTATCATGTGTATGATTCAATTGCAAGTCATTGAACCATAATCTTGCCAAAGTATGCCATCTCTGGAAAATCTCACTATGTAATCATGTGAGCCAGGATGCATGCAAATTGTTTACTTAATGTAAACTCCAATATGATGACAACGAACCAAGAGAAGTGAGTCAACTTCTAGTCTAAGACATCCCTAAAAATGCCTGACAACTCAATCAAATGCCAAGCTACAATGCAGAAGGATCCTCTTGTCCTCTGCTAGGTCGAATGACCATCTATGTGAACCAAACGTCCACATCATTGCTCTCAAAATAAAAATCAAACATCCCAATTATGTACGATTCAACTTAAACTTATTGAACCATCATTCCATCAAAGTCTGTCATCTACAGACCGCAGTTACCCATTTGGCAAATTTCATGCCCATCTGGCATACTTGATGTTTGTTGTTGTCGAAACTTTATGTCTGACAACCATCTTCAATTCCATCATCAATTCCCCCCTTTGTCAACTGAAAGGAGAGACCACAAGTGGTTTCATGAACCATCTTCACTGGAATTTTGAACTCCCTCCCTTAAGGTGCATGAGAGTTACATCATTGTACTCCCCCCTTCTATGCTCAAGAAAGTACCATACTTGTTTCATTTGAATACAACACAAAGTGGGCATGCAGAAACAACCACATGTTATCTCATCCCGTGAGGGCCACGCTTGAAAGCTACAACATAAGGGGACCACTTATGTGAGGTACAAAAATGTTATGTGCTACAAGATTGGTCTTTACTCGAGATTGAATTCTACTGTAAGACTTATATAATCGCTTGGTTGTTGATGACCATTTCCAAGGATCAATCCACTCATAGTGAATCTTCAATATTGCAGGTTTCTTTAATGTTGAACATCTGTCTGAAGAATGGTTATTCTTGCCACAATGCTGGCAAGGATGGAGATCAAAACACTCATTCTCCTTGTGACCAACTCAATTACAATGTTGGCGCGTATCATTCTGATGTTGAACTTGAACAGGTGAAGTTGAATCTTCTTGAAGGAATCCAGCACTTTGGAACTTGATTGGTCTGGAATAATCGGGAATATGAAAGGTAACTTCCTTGTCATATCCAAGTCCTGTTCTATTCTTGTTGTAGATGATTTCTTCCCAAGGTCTGATGATGGGCTTGGAAAGAGTATTTTGAACCTGTTTCTTTGAAATCCGTGGAAGTGGATTTACTGCATGTTGATGCATCATTGAAAGGTTTTCTTTACTGAAATCAAAAGAAAATTGAAATGTAGGTTCATGAATAGATTCATCTTCGTCTAAAACTGATTCTGAAGTTGTATAACTATGTTGCTCCTTCACTGATTGTTGATCAAAAGAATCATCATCATCATCATCATAGAGAGGGTTGTGTTGAACATAAACTAGTTCAGAACACTTCACTGGCTATTGATTTTTGAGATCTATCAACTCATCATTCAATAGATGGGATAGAGATTGAAGAAGTCTAACTTTAGCTTGCGTCACTTCCAAACAAGTTAGCACTGATTGAAGAGTTTCTTTGTTCAATGTCACTGTTTTGTCTTCAGTGGTGTTTATTAGAGTGTTCAGTAACTCTAATAATTCGAGACTTCGAGCCATTTTCAAAACACTAAAAGAGGTCTCCTTGTGCAGGCAGATCCTTATTACAATTTGACTCGACAGAAGAAGGTTTATTTGCAACTGGCTCACTTGAATCGCTCACTTGAACTTCACGCTCGCTTGCTATTTGTTTGCTTGAACATGCTTCCAAGAAGTTGAGAACGTCGGTAACCACCGAAAATGCATCCCAAAGTATTACAATGATATGAGTTTCAAGTACTCATCCTTGTCAATTATGACTCAAAAAGACTCTAGGGTGTCGGGCTCAGCCAAAAATGCACCTTATGACAAATTCAATTCAACTCAACTTGATTTTAAAAAGACAAGTAAACTTACAAAAGGACTATTTGTAAGCTACAAATTATCATTGATTTATAAATTGAATGGATATTTGAATTTGATGGTGCTTTGATTCCAAGTCACGTCCAATTCTTCTTTGATTGCGAGCTTGATTTGTCTGTTGTTTCAGTGATTTGATGAAGAAATGTTGTTGAGAACTTAATATTGTTGCAGTTGTTTGATTACTTATGCTTGATCGTGCATGTGCTTCAATAATCTTTGTCGCTGCTTCATTACATGTGCTTTGATTGTAAGTGCTTGATTGAGACGTGCTTGATTGTATTAACCTTGTTTGTACTCCATGTGTGTGTGATAATGTGAAAACTAGACATAAATCAACTCATAAAACAACCATGAAAAAATCATCACCACACACTACACAAGGTGTACCTAAGATACCCTTATTCAATTTCACTACACAAGGTGTACCTAAGATACCCTTATTCAATTTCAGGCGGATCTAAGACGCGGACAAAAATAATCTATTATATTATGGATTCCCTTGTGATCACAATAGTGTGCCCAAATACAATGACAAGTTTGTGCCAAAATACAAAATGAAGTCATCCTAATCTCTTTCTTGATATCACAAGGATATTCAAAGAGGGTTACAAATGTTTCAATCTCTCTCTCAACTTTCAAGCATTTAACCTTCACAAATAATTGAATGTGACTTCAACTTTGTTGCTCAACCATTAATTCCTCAAACTCGAAACCACCATTCATGCCACTTTTGAAGAGATTTGGATATGTTGAGAAAATCGCCTTTATCAATGATTTGACAACCAATTATCTGGAGAATAACTCTCTTTGGTTGGTTCAAAATTTGAAGGTGATGGCTCCAAGACTCTGCATCTTTAATTTATGAACCAATAGTATTTTCCAGTGTTTCATTCCCAAATGTTGTGACCACTTTCACAATTACGCATGCTCCCTTGATAATTTGTAGATTGCACCTATGATGGATCCGTTCCAACTTAGAAATGTTCTACAGCAACGAGGATTTCCACGCAATTCACATTGATCAACATCCGCCAACGATCAAGAAAATACAATATCAGACAAGCTGACTCTGTTAAGGATGCACTGCTCTGCAACATCCACGAGCTCTAAAACACACAATATCCTCTTCACATCGCCATCAATTATTGGACGTTGGTTTGCAGTGCTCGAGCCCTTCAAATTTCACAACCACCATAGAAACAAAGTACTAGTTGCAAGGTCGACTCGCTCTGATATGCGAGAGTATGCACTGGCTATCACAACGATGAGAACTATCACTTGAGGACTGAAATCGTGGCAGAATTTGCAGATTTGATTCCCTTCTGGAGGCATAGATCCCCGTTGGTGAATCTTAGATCCGATTTTGCTAGGAAAACTGCAGATCCGTGAGGAGGGCAGATTCAATCGTTGAAGAGAGGGGAGAGAGTGAGGGTGGAGTCGATGTAGATGGTGTTGGCCTTTCTCTGCTTGATTTTGGCCTGCGTTGAGTTTTGTGACGCCGCGGCCATCTGGACTTGTACAGAATTATATAGTATGATTTTGGAGGGATGCCCTTCGGTTTGCGCCGTGCCGGTCTTAACCATCACAATGGATCGATGCTATTCACTAATGGGACAGATCTTTCATGCAAAGTGGTCATAGTGCTTATCAGAGAACTTAACCTAACTCTTATTCATGATTATCTAGTGAAAAAGCACCTACTAGGGGGTCCGTTGTTCTTGCTTCCTCAAAATTCCAAAACCTGTGAATGTTTCCGTGATGTTTTTGTAACTATCTATATGCTGCTATCAATGATCTTTCATCACGCAAAAAACAATCTTACAACGGATAGCAATCTCCTTCACATAGGTCTCCAATCTCCTCAGCACACGCGTAGATCTCTTCCCTCAACGAACAAATCAATCCGCACAGTCATGCAAATAGATCTGGGGATCATAACAACTCTGATCTTAAGCCATTTGATCATCGTGGTGCTGTAAAAAATTTTTAGAGAGCATTGAGGCTGGCGATTCATGCTTTAGATGCAAAAGTTAGAATGGTAGCAGCGCAAAAGCAACACACAAATAATATATTGAGCGCTCTAAAAATCCAAAAACCTTAACCAACTACCTGAAGGAATTTTCAGTTTAGCTCTCTATCTCGCTTTCCAAGACATAAGAAATAGAATGCAAACACAATTCGATTCTTCTAGCAGATGCATAGGTTGATGAGTGCTTTGAAGGCCATGGTCTCTCTCTTCCTAGATCGATCCACATCACTAGAACCAATCTTCAACACCTACTCCAGATCCAGATTCGTGGAGTTTAGGTTTAGATTTTTGGCTTCATATGGTCGCTCAATGTCGATCCAAATCATCAACAAGTTCTCTTTTGTTGCACCTCAATTCCCATGGAAAACTAACATGGAGTTAAGATTCCCTTAAGACCATAAGAGCTCTGATACCAATTGATAAATTATAAACAAGAACAACAACAATTCATAAAATAGAGACAAGAACAACAACATGGTGGAAAAGGCTCACTAGCCAACCCTAAATTTATTCACTCCAATGTTACATATTTATAGTACAATGGGTGATGCCACCTCATAGAGAGATTTTCTCTAGATCCTAAAATCATGCATGATGACTAGGCTAGGCAATCTTAATTAACTCATTAGTCATCACTTAGGATATATTATTAATATCCTAAAGGAATAATACAAATATAGGTGACAATTTAGACTTAGTGATTGGTAAAGGTAAGCCATAGGCTAACACCATATCCCCTAGACAACAATCAAAGGAAAGGATTTGAAACTTTTTAGAGAAATATTTATAACACATAACCTTAATCTTTCCTCAATAGAACCTCGCACCCAGACATCCTTTAGACCAATAATCTCTCCTAATTCCTTCCAAACCCGAATAAGATAAACAAGAGACAAAAGGAGATGACTAATATTCTCCTCATTTTCCTTACAAATAACCCATCTACTAAGACCATGTTTATTTCTTATTTGTAAAAAAGCCCAAGAGGTTGTTGTTATTTATATAAATTTGTCATCTATTACACAATAGTATCAGATAGTGAGGGTTATATCAATTGGTTGGTGCCATTGTTTCCAAAATGTTTCAAGTAATATTGCACATTATGTACGTTTCCAATGCATTTCTCGTAGGGCCAAGCACACTAAGTCTACACCACCCACTTTATAATGGGCACCATCCTCATAATAAGGGAAAGTGCTCGAAAGTTTCCCAAAGAGTTATGTATAAGAAAAAAATAGTATCAATAGTTTATAAAGCATTATTTATACCAAAATATTTACCAATTTAAAAACTAGTTTTGAAATCTAAGCTCTAAAATTAATATAAGAACTCCTTCTTTCATTATGGTATTATCATTACCAAGAATTTTAATTTCATACCTTATGACCATATTTAACTAATATTTTTTCTTTAAATCACTATTTGGAAATATAATTAAGATTGAAGTGACAAAGAAATTGTACATATATAAATCTTGTAAACATTGATTTTCATGTTTTTTTCTATATCAAATTCATGCCATCTATTGTGGCAAGAAAAGTTCCCTACTCAATAGCAAGGGGTTATCCCCGATTTAGAGTCCTAGTTACCAAATCCTAGTTACCCTTCACATTTTTTGGAATAGGGAACCCATATAGATTCTAGCCTGGAAGTTGTTATTGTTTGATGTGAAATGGATTGTGAGATGAAAAATGTTGAATTCTTCTAATCTATATGAAAAATGCAGTCATGTTTAACCTATCCTGGCTAGGAGAATATTTTAACTAGTTAAAACAAGATTAGTTATAGATTTTTGTGAGTTATAATAGTTGTTGCAAAAAAATCATCAATAGAAAAATACAATCTTATAGTGATATTAGTAACAACATAAACAATAAAAACAATTCTCAACATACACAGTACTGGACACCAGTGCTCCTATTCAAAAAATTGGTCCTAGGGGATTCTTCTCATTAAAATTATCAAAGAGTTTTCAAACTATCAACAAGAAAAAAGTCTATTCTATAGAAATTTGATTGGATTTTAAAGTCTTCGGTCTATAATTACTTTCTGTATTCTTGGATTCCTTTTGGAAGTTATAAAATTTTCAACTTCCCTACTTGATTTTTCTAAATAATATTCTAAATTACAATTCATCCTTCACTATGGTCATAGTCAGCCATGTATTTTGACTTGTATGTAGGTGGCCCATACCTCATGTTGTGAAGATATGCCTAATATGCACCTAAAAGTCAATTGCTCAAAGGAAACTTCATATGACACTAATTATTTTGGTGTGGGCCTCATTCCTCTTTTTAATGTGCTAAGGAACAAATTAATTGAGTTAATTTCTTTGGAGGGGCTAGCAATGTATTCCTTTAGGATCTCCTTGGAAATATTTGGAGTCATCCCAATTGTGATCCCCTTGTTCCTAATACTTTCCTTTATCTCATTTATGACATTTTTCATGGGAATTAATGCATCCATGTCTCCAAGTGATGGAAGATAACATCTTTCAATTACTTTTTCTGTAGCAAGATGTAAACATTTGCAATTATTTATGAAAGCAATGATGTCCTTCTCTAGTGATGTGCCTGTTGATTGACGATTTCCCAAGGCTTGATAATTGAGTTGATTTTCCTTATCTGTTATCCTAGGCAAGTCTTATAGGGAATTTTTCTCTTCTTCTTGTCATTTTCTTAGTTCATCCATGTTGAGTTGTACTCCATACAACACTACCTTTTTATCTTTAACATTTTCAAGGTAGGTGAGAAACTGAGTAGCATAATCCTATAACTCTTATAGATTAAAAACATTATCTTATGTACAATGTTCAGCTCCTCTTGGAGTTTAAAGGTGCAATCCTTGAACTTAGATAAGTTGGTCATGTTTTTTTTATAATGTGCCACCTCTTGCTCCAAATTTTCCACCTTTTTTTTTTATATTCTTCAATTTCCTTAGCCATGTTCTGACTATTAAATTCTAAAGATTACGAAAAGCGACACTTGCATAAGCTACGGAAATTGGATTTGTTCTTTTGTTTTCCATCAACGATGTCTCCATAGTGATTGTGAGTTCAAGAAATCTAAATAGATTTTCTTATATGATTGTTTTACCACTCTTCCCTTGGTCTTGTCAAAAACAAAAGAATCTAAAATTGTGACTATGTCCAACTTAGAAGGGGTGAATTTCCCCAAACCAAGCTCACCTAGATGGAAATTCCCCCCTATGATAGATGCACCCAAGGTGTTGCATGCAGTTTTAGAATAAGAATTCCTAGTGTCCATGGGTCCTGAACCTCTATCTTCCTCTTCCCTTTTCTTTTCTTCTCCTTCTCTCTTCTTTCTTGCTTCCTCTTCTCCTTCCCAACTTCTTCCTCTCTTAAAAATCTCAAGTATTCAATCCTTTTTATTTCCTCAACTTCTATATGAAGTGTTAGTTCTTTAACTTATTTTTCCAACAATTCCTTTTCTGTTTCTACCGCTACCTCCTTTTCAAGTCTTTAATTTTCAACTATTTCCCTTTTCGTTTGTTCGTTCTTCTTATCACTATAAGGAGAACACCTTGTAGTGGAGGTTTTTACGGAACCTTCTTGAAAAATTTATCACTTCTCTGTTTATAGTAGAGGTGGGAAATCAAAGGCTTTTGTAGAGGTTTTTTTAACAGTTCAAATGTAAGGTACAAATGCACTAATGCGCACAGAATGCAGATGCCCCGATGCTTCAAAATTAAGGCTCACTGTTATCCAATAAAACAAAAAAATATAATGGAGGTAGGTGGCCAGAGGTTTTGTGGAGGTTTTTTAGCAGTGCTCCTGTAAGATAAAAATGCATCGGTGCACACACAATGCGGATGTCCCGGTGCTTCAACATTATATATATATATATAAGGTGGGCATCTAGAGGATTTATAGGAAGTTCTTTTCATCGATAATTTTGTTGTATCATGGTGCAACGATGCCCACATAAACATAATGACCCAATGCGTACAACTGTAGGACGCATTGAATAATGGTTAAATAAAAAAACTTACCATACTAATTTTCATTGTTACACCTCATTTTTTTCTTCCAACCTATCCAACAAGCACCATTGTTGATTCTCCTTCTACAATCACCATGTTTGCAGTGCTCTACCGTCAGTTCGATAGTTGCACCGGTAGATTCCACACATTTCAAAATTTTGGAAAAATACTGCAATTTTTCATTTCTTATCTACGGTGCAACCATGCATCGTTGGGAGAGAAGACATCAAGTAAACTATTTATTACCTTGTCATTTGCATTTTCATTACATTAAAATTTGAAAGTGGCTTGAAATTTGATCTTTTTTAGAATTGTTTTTTCCACATTGTGCATTAAAATGATTCGGCTCACCCCATGTGTCGATGCGTCCAATGAATTTATTGGAATCATCGATAATGGTGTGTATATAATAAACAAATGCACCGGTGAGGTTCACATAATGACACCATTAAATGGTCTAAAAGTTAACATAGCGGTGCATTTTATGGAACTCCTCGTAAAACGTGCATTATGAAATAAAAACACACCGATTAACAAAATACTCACAGTCTAAAACAAATGGAGCACCGGTGCATTTGATTAATTGATCGTACTACCCAGTTTTTCATATCAAACTTTTGGTCCGGTGGTGCATCAAATCCACGATAACGCACCAGTGTTTTCTACTACAAGGCACTGGGAAAAATATATAATAATTTACCACAACAGTTCATTTTATGGGATGCCTCCTTACCAATGCATTCTATGACAAAGTTACCAAAAAAATGCACACAAAATTAGAAAAATGTAACGTTAGTGCATTCATTCCAAAAAAATGCACATGTGTTGTTAATAGACTGGCACCGGAACAAATATTTAAAAAATTAACGTAGCAGTTTGTTTATAGTGCATATATGATGAACATACGCAACGGTGTTGTTCATAGGATGACACCTTTAAAATTTCTAATAGTTAACATAGTAGTGTGTTTTTAGGAACACCCTGCAAATGGTGCGTTATAAAATAACAACACAGGGGTTAACAAAATGATCATGGTCTTAAACAAATCGAGCACCGGTACGTTTAATTAACCGATCACACCACCCAATTTTCCATGTCAAACTTCACATCCACGATAATGCACCGGTGTTGTGTATTGCAAGGCACTAGGGAAAATATATAATAATTTACTGTAGTGTTTCATCTTGTGGGACACCCCATTATCGATGCATTCTAAGACAGACACACTGGTTAAAATCACAAAAAAATAGAAAAATGGAACTCTGGTGCATTCATTTCAACAAAGCAACACTGGGAAAAATATTTAAAAATTTATCATAGTAGTGCGTTTTCTAAAATCCCCCCATTACTGATGCATCATCAAAGACAATGCATTGCTAAAAAATCATCAGTGCTTCAAGGAAAGTATAGTATCGATGCTTTGCATACAACAAATCACACCTCGTGGTTTACCAATCAAAAAAATTAACAAAGTGGTGCATTTTGTAGAACAAATTGAACCGCATTGCACATAACATATGTGAAATGGCATAGTGGGGCATCTTGTTAGATGCCTCGTCTCTAGTGTGTCCTATAACATAACACACCGCTATGTATATATCAGTGCTCAACTAACAATAAAGCATTGGTGTGTTTTGGTGTACCACACTGCTTAGTGGTGCTTTGTGGCTGATATAGTGCACTGGTCACAAGGCTTAGTAACTATTTTAGTAGCACCAATTACTTTTCCATATTTTTTTACAAACAAAAATTAATTTTAGTTTTCAATAAAAAAAATTATTTATATATGTGTGTGATTTATAATTTCAATTTGTTTTATCTATATATATGTTCCAAAAAATAATTTTATTTGAATCAAAGACGACGACAACAATAAGCGCAGGAGAAGCACCACCAACAACTGGAAGAAAAACAATTTAATTTACAAACTACATATGCAAACCTCCACAATTAAATTTTGTGGAGGTTTTGTTTTGCAGAGGAAAAAACATAGGTCACTCTTCGATGTCTCTCATAATTTAGTGCATGTACTCAATCTTATGCCACTCCCTCAGTGATCTAGCTCACATATCCTCCTTCGTGGGCCACTCAACTTTATCCAAGATACCATCCTCATCATTTCTATAGCCATAATATGAATGGGCATCAATTTTCTTGTAAATTTCATACCTACACCTCCTCTTCTTCGCCTCAAGGGGGATTTTGCAAAATATCTTTGAGGTCAAGGATTAAATTTGTAGCCCTGAAGTATCTATAACTTTTTCTCTTAACGATGGCACTAAGAACATCAAATTATTTCCTTCCAAGTCTTTCATATTGGCCTCTTCTTTGGCATAATTTGGACTACCAAGCTTTATGATCAAATATTCCTAGTTCCCCTTTGACCTAATCAGCTAGAAAGGAACCATGGTGGGTGTCTTAATTATAATACTCTGTCAACCTCAAGATTGACCTAAGGCCCATATTGTATATTTAATAGAATTTAAGAAGAACATTTGGAAAAACAATTGATGATCCATAATCTTCACTAGCATGCCATATCGATAAATATTAAGAATTTCCTTGGCCTTGGTCTTCTCCTACATGAAATCCAAACTCCTATATTTACTAAGAAGATCATATTTCTTCTTCTCCACAACCATGTTCTCAATCACTTTCTCATATGGAAGGGGCACATGGAAAACAAACTCTTTCTCTCTCTATTGTTGGTTTCTCTTGTCCTGCTTTACCATTTCTTCTACCACATCTTCCTCTTCCTTGAACATGACTAGCTTAACGACAACGACCTCTCCACTCTTAATAATAAAATTGACCTTCATCTTGACAGACTCAAACCTATGCCACTCCCTCAGCGCTCTAGTCTACATCTCATTCTCTGCAAGCCACTCAAATTTCTCTAAGATATCGTCCTCCTCATCCCTCTAGCCATAATAATTGGTGTCAATTATCTTGTAATCCTCACTCCCTAGACCTCCTCTTATTTATATTAGGGGACTTATCGAATAGCTCTTTGACACTAGGGATGAATTTCGCAACCCCACTTGTACAATTAGTTGTTGGAATACCGTAACATGTCATCTTCTAGAAACCAATTGTACAAGTGGGGATGGGAAATTCCTCCCCTGCGTCAAATATTTATTTTACAATCCCCCTGAGGAAAAGAAGAGGAGGTATAGGGAGCAAGGATTACAAGTGAATTGACACCGGTTATTATGGCTAGAGGGATGATGAGGATGGTATATTGGACAAATTTAAGAAACTCGCGAGAAGAATATGTGGGCCAGAGAACTGAGGGAGTGGCATAGGTTTGAATCTGTCAAGAGGGAGGCCAAGTTGATGATTAAGAGTGGAGAGGTCGTTGTCATTAATTTGGTCTTGTTCGAGGAAGAGGAATATGTGGTAGAAGAAATGGTAGAGAAGGACAAGGAAAAACAACAACAGAGAGAGTGATAGTTTGTTTTCCATGTGCCCATTTTCATATGAGAAAGAGATTGAGAACATGGTTGTGGAGAAGAAGGAACATGAGATTCTTAGTAAAAACATGAGTGGTAATCTCATGGAGGATCAAGTTAAGTCCAAGGGAATGCTTAATATTTAGTGATATGGCATGTTAGCGAAGCTTATGCATCATCAATTTTTTTTCAAATGTGCTTCTTAAGTTATATTAACCATACAATATGGGCCTTAGTTCATTCTTGAGGTTGACAAATTATTATAATTAAGACATGCATCAAGGTTCCTTTCTTTCTAATCAAGCAAAATAGGAATTAGGAAGCTCTAATCGTAGATCTTGGTAGTCCTAATTATGCCAAAGTAGGGGCCAAGATGATAGACTCTAAAGGGAACGAAGTTGATGTACCTAGTTCCACCAACAAGGGACTTTATTATAGATTCTTTGGGGATACGAAATTCCTCCCCAATTTCAAAGAGTTATTCAATAATCCCCCTGAGGTGAAGAAGAGGAGGTGTAGGTATGTGATTTATAAACAAATTAACACAAGTTCATATTATGGCTACAAGAATGACGAAGATGATATCTTGGAGAAAGTCGAGTTTCCTGTGGAGGAGGTGATGTGATCCAAAGAAATGAGGGAGTGGCATAGAATTGAGTTCATGCACTAAATTATGAAAGGCATCGAGGAGTGATTGCCTCTGCAGAGCACCACCTCTGCAAAAATTTAATTGTGGAGCTTTGCATACATACTCTGTCAATTAAATTGTTTGTTAGTTCATTTTTACATAACAACCATGACGATGCACTTTAAATCGCACGGGTGCGCTATAAACAATATAACACACATGTATATTGTGTTTTTTAAAATCATGTTGATGTTTTTGTTGTTTGATTTATAAAATGTATTATGAGTATGCTAATGATTTCTCTATTTTTAAATTAAATTTGATATGTATCACTCATTAGAATTTAGAGTTTCCATATATATAATTTTAACTTTAGTTTTATAAAATCATTTACTTTGGATTGTGATTGGAAAAACTTGTAACCATTAATGTCATACAATTTTTCATTCTTCTTCAAGGTGAATTGTTTTTTGTCCAACAAGATACAATATGTTGATTAAACATGTTTACAAAGAAAAACACATAAATATGTTGAGTAAAATTAATTTGATTTGAATAATTATGTATTTTTCATATATTGTAATAATAACCTTATGATATAACTATTCACTAATAATAATGTTATTTTACTAATTTCTATTATTCAAATATTACAAGACAATGCTATAATATAATCATTTACTAAAATCACAATTATTATATTTAGTTTTTCCAAATATTTGATTAATTTATATTATTCAACTATTATAATATATTAAATTTATTTAATTAAGTTTAAATTATTAAATATAAAGAATATATAATAATAAAGTTAGATCTATACACTTTTGATGAAATGGTTTTACAATTTTTAACTCTATCACCAACTTTATGAATCTTGTATTAAAAAAGTATCTAAAAGTATGTAAGTATTAGTTCAATCTTATATTAACAAAATATGTTATTGCATTTCGTTGATTTTGTATTAACATGTATGGAAATATTGGATTTGGTTAATGAATGAAGAAATTAATTTGAATAGTTACTCTTATGAAATGTTACTTTTTCATTTATTTTATTGATAACATTATAATAATTATTCATGAATATCCTCATAAGGAAATAGAATAAACAAAAGTCCCTATGTAGATGTTATATGGCTTAGTCCCCATCTTTGACATAATGATTGTAGCATGAAACCAACCACTTTGTAAAACAAATGTTGAATTAAGAAATAAATTTTTATTAGTTCCGTTGAAAATCCAAAAAATCCAATTACTCAATCATCTTTTTCTTACGCCCCAAGGGGGCATCTAAAGGTAGACCCAATGCAAAGCATTTTTTATGAGCAGTTGGTGGTCGATGAAAGTTATAGTTTATTAACAACTCATCACCAAGAGACAAACTGTGTTTTGCATGCACAACAAAAAATCCCGATGCATTCATTTTCATAAATAACTCTTTGTCATTGGAGTGTTCAGGACTCAACGGAAAAATTTGCACTCAATAATGAGGAATTACAACTATTTATGAACCTTGAAATGTTCCCATGAGTTCATGGAAAACCATCGATATATAACAGATTTTTCCTATTAAGGTTTCCATAAGCATAACCATTCATGCACATACTATACATGGAAATGTTATGCTTATATTTAACAATATTCAAGTAATCAAACCGACTATAAAGAGGACCATAACATGTAATAAGTGTTATTGATTGTTTGAGAGGAATGGATACATTTGAAAGGATAAACAAACCAAGATTTACAACATCTATTTTAGACTTGGAAATCATATAACTATTACTGCAAAAAGAGAATTTGGTTCCAACATCGGGCACAAGCATGGGAGACATCCAAGTTCCATACAAATCTTGGTTGTAACAGGTTTGGTATTTATTTTTCAAATGGATAGGAAGAGGGAAGTCATCACCACTTTCCAAAAATTGAACAGAGTTTGGTGTGTACTTGGACATTTTTTCTCTGAGATCATACAACTTTTTGGATCCACTAGTAGAGATGTTTTGGGTAATATTAATATCATACTTTGACTCACTAGAACTCTCCATGGACTCAATAGAAGGAGACAGGTTGGCCAATTGAGGACAAAACTTAGTTGATTTGGTTTCCAACATTTAAAAAAATGAGCATATGGAAGTGTTCCTACGTGTATTTTAAATATCACCTATTAGATTCTTGACCGTAGTAGGAGGTATTAGACCATCAATTTTGGGTAGTTGGTCATTAATATAATGGGACAATGTGACACGTTGAGGGTTCTTCTTCAACCCTTTACATTATGAACAACCACATACTATTCATGTTCCATAAAAGAGATCCAATTCACGGTGTAATTTTGTTGACCCAGGCTACAGTTTGTTGGAAGATGGCATCTTACAATTGGTAGGGTAAAGCCACTGTCCATTTTCATCAAACATTTTCTTGTGGTATATTTCCACTCATAAGAGTTTGCAACATTTTTGGACTGGTGGAATATCTTGTGCATCCAAACTCGATCTAGAATCATGATCCTACAAAATTCAATTAACAATTATTCAAATGCATGTACATAAATGACATAAATTCAATAAGATAAATGAATTATAAATAAAATATAGACTTACTTCAAATTGTGGGGGAGAGGTTGAATAACTTGCAACGATATGGAATGAGCTGGAATCTGAAGAATTGTCCATTTGATATTATAACCTTTTTTCCATGCATTTGATCCAAAACCATCATAAATAAGTGAATGAACTCTTAAATGAAAGTTTGGGAAGAATAGAACAATCTAACTTCAAACAAAATTTCAAATGGCCATTTAAATTTTTCTTGTGCTCTTAATTATTTACAGATGCCCTAATGCATCTATATATAAGAAGGCACCGCTGTGTTTATATAAGATGGCACATGTGCATTAAATTATGAAAAGCATCGAAGAGTCACCTTCATTGATGTTTCCACAAAGAAAAATCTCCGCAAAACTTAATTGCGGAGGTTTGCATTTCTATTATGTCAATAAAATTGACACTAGTGCGTTTGTATGCCTATAGCACATCGAGAGCCTAAAAATGTAAACAAAATATTTGAAAATTTTAATTGTGGAGGTTTTCATTTTTATTGTGTCAATAAAATTAACAGTGGTGCATTTATATGTCTATAGTGTACCATGTGCCTAAAATTATAAGAAAAATCTATGCAAAATTTAATTGCAGAGGTTTGCATTTTTATTATGTCAATAAAATTGACACTATTGTGTTTGTATGTCTATAGCGTACCGGGTGACTAAAATTTTGTAACGTAATGAATGTATAGTGAAAAAAAAAGATAAAATCGTAAATATATACTTTTCATTGTTGCTTCTATACGGACCAAGCGCACTGGTGCGCTTAAAGCATATTGATGCTTTAAAGTGCACCATTGCTCATTAAAGTGCATAGGTGCGCTAAACTATATAGTGCACTGAAAATATGTTACAAACAAAAATCAGTTGGGTTTATCATCAATGCGCCAAAATATAAAGTGAAAAAATGAGTAGGAATTTCATTTTTTTAAAAGTATGTGTTCATAAATGAAAACACTATTCATTATTTCATTTTTTGGAAAAATTAAGAGCAGATATTTGTGTAAGAGAGATTTACTTGCAAATAATTTAGAGTGGGTTGATTTTTTGAAGAGCCAAATTTGGAAGGGATCTCCGTAGGCCACATACAAATCTGTAGCAGAGAAATTTCAGGTATGTGATTTCATTATATTGATCATCTCAATATTTCCCTATTTGATTCAGACTATTTTCAATGCAATCATAAAAGTATATAAGGATTTCATAATTACCTTAGGTATTGGAAGCCCTAGATTTCTTGTTATTTTTCTTGGCTCCCCTTTCTATATTTCGCAAGGGGATTTTCATTTTTTAAGCTATATATTTTTATAGGGTTTTTTTATTTTCTTTTTTTTTAAGATATAGATTTTTATATGTTTTTTTGTACTTGTATACGGGGAGTTTAGTATCGGTTGCAAAGGTATAACTCATTGCAATGGATCCCAAAACCTGTCATTGTTAGTTTTTTTTTCAAAAAACAAAATTGCGGTGCGCGGTGCACACAGTACAATAATGTCACAACAAGGCTCATATTTATATCAACAACACCGATCAATTTAAAATATAATTACTAATGATTTTAACAACATATGCATGTGGATTAGTGATGTAGCCCCCCCTTCTCTCCCCAAGGTTCTGCGACCTCCCGGTCAAGGATCTTCAAAACAATGAGTTGAATTGGCTCTTCGGCCTCTAATAGACCCTAGAATTAATTTACAAAATCCCCTTGTTGTTACCCACGTAGGATTGATTCACCTGCACAACCCTTTTCCTGGCACCTCTGGTAAATTTAAATGGCGAGCATTATCCCTTCTGCTAGGCCCTTCTTCCTTATGACCACAGGCTATGACCTCTGGCTAGACCCCTTCGGGACTTCAGGCTTTGGCGGTTTTGGATTCAACTGACTCCTTTTTCCTCGAACTCCGGACCGACGAAATCACTTGGACCAGATCTACGGTTCATGCTTCCTCTGATAGCCAACGACTGTGATCTACTTCAGAACTTCAGCTTTGGGAGTTCCAAATGTTTCAACACCTTTTTCCCTTGAGGTGACCTCTACTCAGAGTTATGGATCAAGTGTCACATGATCACCTCGATCTATGGTCAAGATTGTCCTTTGGTTTCCCCTTCGGGCGACTTTCGGTCAACACTCCTTTTCTCCTCCTTCTCTCGAAGTGTCAATCCTCCGAAGTGATAGATCTTTTTCCACATGTCATTTTCCAACGAACGACTCATATGAACTCCAACGCTTTGGCATTTAGGAGTTCTCGTGTCTTCACTCTTCACTTCTTCTGGAGTGAATTTTCTCCGGAGTAAATCTCCACACTCCACGTGTTCCTTCGTTCATTAACAACTCCTATTGCTTTCGACCTTTGGGACTTTCGACCTTCGTGAACTTAATCTTTGTTTACCCGAAGTGTCTTATCACTGAAGTGATAGATCTGGTGCCACATGTCCAAGCGATTGACGGATAGTATGGGCTTCTTACCTTTGGAGCTTCGGATGACCTATGGTCAATGACTCCACTTCCTCAAATTTTTCCCAGATCACACGCTTCCGGATTCCACATTCTGATGACGCGTGTCCTCTTTAGATCGACGACCACAATTTACTTTGCTACTTCGGTCTTCGGGAGTTTTTCTCACTCCACACAAATGTTTCATTGAAGTTATTTCCCCCAAAGTAATCTTTGCCACATACCCTTTTGGATCCAACGGTCCATATTTACTTCACCACTTTGGGACTTTGGAAAAAAAATTATTTTCTCCATTACAATATCTCAAAACGTTATCTCCCGAACTCTTCGATATGCTTCCACGTATCCTCCTTGATACTGACAACTTAGATTCACGCCACTCTTCGGGACTTCGACGATCCCGCTTCTTAACCACTCCCAAACCTTTGAATACACGAAGTGCCAAGGGACTTCAAAGACTATCCTCTATGCAACTCTCCCAGATATCACAGTCTAGAAAGATCATGATTCCTCCGAATGGATCTCTCTCATTGATTATGAAATTTTCAATGGGCTCCTCCCTACTGAATAATTTCCATGCGCTATCTCTTCTGAGCTTGTTCCTCCTCGAAACTTTGAACTTCTCAGAATTTTTCTTCGACACTTAACTGAATATCAACCCTGTGCACACCTTGCAAACAAGTTTCTTTCGACTTGACCCCTTTTGGGAGACTGTGCACTCCTTGCAACATCTCTTTACATGACCTAATTGTTCCTCCTGAACAATACAATTTTGAGTGTGTTTCTTCCTATGCACACCCTGCGAGGTCCTCTGCACTTCTGTGAAAACAAAGCTTCATTTATCTCTCCTGAACTTTTGAGTCAAAACATACTCTGTCAACGCACACCTTGCTGACACTTTTCACTCCTTGCAAATAAAAGCTTCACATTATCTCTTCTAAGATTTTGATTCGAACTAGACTCTGTCAACGCACACCTTGTGGACACTATGAACTCCTTGCATGGGCTCGAAGAAGAGAAACAATTGAAACTTATCTAATCCTCATAGATTCATACATTAAACCATGCAAATGTGTTCATAACATAAGAACAAATAATAATAGAGAATTAAAATTAAACATAAAGCCTAACATTCATTCAAATAGACATGGTAACAACAACACCAAACATTTGGATCAACGGTTCTCTGGTATATTCATTCAAATGATATGTACATGGGCTCATACAACTCTGATAAGATTCAACAATAACAACTTCAAATAACTTTCAATAGCCTCTTCTGGAAAACAATACATATATTTATACAAAAAGAGTGCATAGAACTTTTCCCTACGACTACCTTAGTGCTATCCTATCAAATTAAAAGCTTTCAACTACTAAGGATTATTACAATAAATGATCAGTACAGACAGATAAGAGAGAATGCTTAAGATATGTATTTCAATCAACTAGATTAAAGAAAATATAACCTCCATCGATCTCATGCAATGGATCATCCTCTTAACATTTAAGAAGTTATTTAATTACAATATTTTCAAGATATATTCATGATATTCCATCTTTAAAATTCAAATCACTTCAAAATGTGTGCTAGAGCATTGAGTTGTCCTCCACTTGTGCTTTGATGACGATGCTCTTGAATCATACTCCTCTAGAAAACATTTCATGGACTCGTGTCCATGAGCTCCTACATTGACTTTCCATGCTTCTGAATATCTTATTTATTTACCCAACTAGCATCTTCTATTGGGTGTCCTTTCCACTTTACCAAATACTCAAAATATGTTTTTGTCCTAGTTTTCTTACAAATCCTCTAATCTATGATCTTTTGCATCTGTGGCCTTTATGCTACACGCATCTAATTCTCCCACTGGATCTATGATCCAGATGGATATCGATGGCCACCCACCTTTTCCAACTGGCTCAAAACAATTTTCAGGCAATTTTGGCAATTTACTATTTTTAGCAGTTTTCACTTCCGAGGCCATTTTGAGGGCCTAAATGGAGGTTTTTCGGGATCAATATTCTCAATGATATCCTATGGCATGATTGAGGCCCCAAAATGAATATCCTCAATGATACCTTTCCAATGGGCTATCATACGCCTAAAACGGAGATCGTATGAAAAAGTTACGACCCCGGAAAGTTAACGTACTAACTTACCCAAACGGGGCCCACATGACTTTTGGCGCTTCATCTCCTAGGGTTAGGTTTTTGGATTTATAGGGTTTTTGGCATTCCTGTTTATTTTAAAAGGCCTTTAGAGCCTCATTGTAATGATCTTCTTGCGAATGAATGCAACCCTCACATCTCTTCTCAGAGATAAGCCGCCACCATTCCAGCAAGCTTGTTTCTGCTGCATTTTACAGTTTCAACTTATTTCATTATTGAATAGAAAGCCAGTTTTATTGTATCTCTGTTATTTTTTGTTAAGAATCTGTTGATAATCTGTATTCATTTCATTCTACTCATAAAATTCAGATCAATCTCTTTCTGATCTTCTGATCCTTTGGTGTCATCTTCCCTGTAAGAATACATGTCTGAAATGTTGAATATGGGCGATATTCCCACATCCTTTGGAAACTCTATCTCATAAGAATTGGCATCGAATTTCCTTAGGATCTTGCACAGTCCTATCTTCTTCAACTTTAGTTTGTTATATGTTCCCCTTGGGAACCTTTCCTTCCTGATATGTGCTAGAACTTGATCTCCAACTTCAAATTGAAGTTCTCTCCTATGTTGATCAACTCTGTGTTTATATTATTTGATGTTGTTCTACAACTGCTCTTTGATCTGATTATGAAGCTTCTTCATTTTTGTAGCAAAGTCTTCTGCTCCAACGGTTCTGAATTCATTCTGCTCCAAATCTCTCAACTCTGATAGTCCTCTTGGATTCATTCCATATACTATCTGGAATGGACTCCTTCCTATACTCCTATTTGGTGAGTAATTATATTCAAACTCTGCTTGTGATAGAATCTAATCCCACTGGCTATGATGTGCAGTGACCAGACTCCTCAACAAATTTCCTAAACTCTGATTTATCACCTCAGTTTGTCCATCTGTTTGAGGGTGATATGTTGAACTAAAGGACGATTTCGTCCCTAGTTTCTTCCACAATGTCCTCCAGAAATGACCAATAAATTTAGTGTCCTTGTCTGAGACAATACTCTTGGGAAACCCATGAAGTCTCACAACTTCTTTGAAAAACAAATTTGCAATGTGAGTTGCATCATTAGTTTTCTGGAATGGGATAAAGTGTTCCATCTTTTAGAATCACTTCCCTTTTGTGTTCTTGGCAATCCCAACATGAAATCCATGATTATTGCATCCCAAGGCTTATCTGGAATAGGAAATGGTTGATACAACCTGATGTTTTGTCTCTTTCCTTTTGCATACTAGCAAATCTTACATCTGTTTAAAAATTTCTTCACGTATTCTCTCATACCTAGCCAATAGTATGAATTGTTCAACTATGAAAATGTCTTGTCATGTCAAAAATGCATTGCTAAGCCTCCACTATGTTTTTCCTTTAACAGATTATCTCTCATCGAGAACTTTGGTATGAACAACTGGCTACCTTTAAACAACAATCCATCATGAATCATATACTATGTCCACTGACTTTTGTCTCTGAGCACAGGGTTTTCACATGCTTCATATTCCTCTTTAAAATCTGTATTATCACAATACATCTCCTTAAGGTGTTCGAACCCTAAGGTTTTCACTTGAAATTCCTGCAGAATCAAACATCTCATGCTCAATGCATCAACAACTTTGTTAGCATTACCCGAAATATGTTTAACGACAAAAGTGAAATCTTGCATAAAATCTACCCACTTAGCATGTCTTTGATTTAACTTCTCATGTCTCGTTATGAATTGTAAATCTTGATTATCGCTATATAAAACAAAGTCTTTTGGAACAATGTAGTGCCTCAATTTATTTAAGGCTTGAATTACTGCATAAAATTATTTATCATATGTGGAGTACTTCCTCTTGGTGTCATTCATCTTCTCACTGAAATATGCAACAGGTTTGTTGTCTTGGCTCAAGACCACTCCAATTCCAACTCCACTAGCATCACATCGTACTTGAAACATCTTCCCAGAATATGGCAAGACCAAAATCAGTTTTTCTGTTATCTTCTCATTTAATATCCTGAAGATTTTCTCAGCTTCTTCTGTCCACTTAAAATACGTGTGTCTCTTCTTCACTGTATCTAACATTGGTGCACAAATTCCACTAAAATTTCTAATGAACTTGTGATAGAAACTTGCTAATCCATGGAATCTTTCGACCTCGAATATGCTCCTTGGCGATGGCCATTCTCTAATTTCTCTCACCTTCTCTGGATCCATCTTCAATTTATTTGAAGAGATTACAAAACCCAAGTAAATGACTTATGTCTACATAAAAGAAGATTTTTCAAATTTATCAACAACTTCTCCCACTGCAATCTTCTCATTACTAATGTTAAGTGCATGAAATGCTCTTCTTCAGTTTTACTGAAGACTAATATATCATCCAGATATACAATCACAAACTTACCAATAAAATGTTTTAATACCTCATTCATCAACCTCATAAAATTACTTGGGGCATTTTTCAAGCCAAATGGCATAACAAGCCACTCATACAACCCTTTGTTTGTTTTGAAGGTTGTTTTCCATTCATCACCTTCTCTCATCCTTATCTGGTGATATCCACTTTTCAGGTCTATATTTGAAAAATAATTTGCTCCTCTCAAACGATCCATTAAATCATCCATCCCGGGAAAAGGAAAGTTGTACCTAATGGTGATTTTGTTTATGGCTCTTGAGTCTGTACACATTCTCCATCCTCCATCTTTCTTTGGACTCAACACAATTGGTACTGTGCATGGACTCAAGATTTCTATGACTAAACCCTTGTCCATCAAATCCTGGACTTGTTTCTTTACCTCCTCATTCTCTTGAGGTGTCAATTTGTATGCTACTTTGTTTGACAGACATGCTCCTGGTCTGAGATCAATGTGATGGTTGATACTCCTGATGGGTGGAAATGAGCTAGGTAACTCATCCACTACTATGTCAGCGAAATTTTCTAACAGCTCCTGAATTTATTCAGGAATATCATCCATAAAAGTGCTGATAAGGATGACTATGGGCTTCCTCACCACATCAAATTGCATCTCTTGTTCATTCTTGAATTCACTTAGGAGTTCCTTCCCACTCATGAGAAATATACTTGTGCTAGCTTCTTCCTTCACCTTTGTATCCTCTATTGGTAGTGGCATGTGTGTCCTACCATTTTTCTCCAAGGTATACGTATTTTTCCTCCCATCATGAATGACATTTCTATCAAACTTCCATGGTATTCCCAACAAGACATGACATACATCCATGGGAATTAAATCACACAAAATCTCATCTCTATATCCTCCTATCTTAAATTCAACTAGAAATTGTTTAATTACCATTACCTGGTGTCCTTTCTGCAACCATGAGACTCTATACAGACTCAGATGTGTAGTTGTATCCAGCTCCAATTTCTCCACCATTTCTGTGGATACCAAGTTATCAGTGCTCCCACTATCAATTATCACCTTGCATACCCTATATTTAGTCTTGCAAGCAGTTCTGAACAAACTGTTCCTCTGCACTGGTTTTTCCACTTCTTGCTCAGGCTTCAAGAGAACCTTCCTCATCATCAACGATCTCCAATATTCTACACCTTCTGCCTCAACATTCCACTTTTTCGGTTCCAAAATGTGAGCTTTTCCTCCTCCTTCGTTCTTTCTCTCAAGGCATTCCCAAGACATGTGTCATGTTTTTACACAGGAAAAACACTTCACCTCTTCCTCTTCCTCGAGGAAAATTATTTCTTCCACCATATTGTCTCCCTCGAGAAATTCCTCCTCTTTCTCTGTGACTGTGAGGTTTTCCAGTATCAACCTTGGGATTTTGTTCTTTGTCTTGGACAATTCCCTTACCTCTATTTAGACTTCTTCCTTTGCTTTGCTGGCTCTGTTTCCTGGCCAATTTCTCCTCTGCCTTCAAAGCAATCCGATAAGCATCCTCCATTGTCCTCACTATTATCATGTTGATTTCATCCTGGATTTCATATCTCATGCCATTAATATACTTGACAACCTTTTCATCATCTTTTTCTCTCTGTCCAACCCTAATATTAAACTTATAAAACTCCTATGTGTACTCTTTTACGGTCAGTCCCTTCTGTCTCAGGATCTGTAACTTCCTCAACAAATTTATCTGATAATATTGGGGTATGAATTTAGCTTTCATCTTGGATACCATTCTATCCCAGTTATTGATATTTTGCTTGCCTTTGCATATTCTATCAGCCTATAGTTCATCCCACCACAGTGTTGCGTGTCCCTTCAATCTAGTGACATCATTTTCACCTTTTTCTCCTCATCCACATATTCATAATCGAAGTACTTGTCCATTGCTCGTATCCAATCAATAAATTCTTCAACATCTAAGTTTCCTTTGTACATTGGGATTTCTATCTTTGCTCTAGCTCCCAATTTGACAACAACTTTCAACAAGTGTTGTTCTACAACATATTCTCCTGCAGCTTCTTCAACTTCCCTTTCTTCGCTCTCTGCATCACTGACGTCTGCAGCATCAAGTTCTCTCCTTTGTGTTTTATTCATAACATCTAATCTCACACGAATTTCTCTCATCTCCCTTTCTACAGCTCAATTTTCTATAGGTGGATCTGCACGTCTTCTAGGTGGCATGTGATGCAGGAGCATCATCATCAAAGCACACATGGAGGGAAACTTAGCACCCAAACGCACATTTTTAAATGATTTTGAATTTAAAAGAGAACATGTCATGAAATATTTTGAAAATATTGTAATCGATGAACATCTTAAATATTTATGAACGAAACCATCGCATGAGATCGATGGGGGATGTATTTTGTTTTATGTAGCTAGTTGCAGTATAGATTCAAAGCATTTTCTCTTATCTGTATGTCTCAAAAATTTATTGTAATAAGTCTTAGTTGTTGAAACCTTTTAATTCGATAGGATAGCATTAAGGTAGTCACAGGGAAAAGATCTATGATCTCTTTTGTATAAATAAATGTATTGTTTCCCAGAAGAGGCCGCTGAAGTTATTGTTGTAGTTGTTGATAGTGTTGCAGAAGGTTATTGCTTCCATAGTAGTTGTTGTTGAGACTGTTGGAGCTTATCAGTATTGTATGATTCCATGTACATATCATTTGAATGAATATAACATAGAAGCGTTGATCCCAAATGTCTAGTGTTGTTTTTATTGTTATTGTGTCTATCTGAATGAATGGTAGGCTTTATGTTTAATTGCAATTCTCTGTATTTGTTTGTTCTTATGTTATGAATGAATTTACATGGTTGAATGTATGAATCTGTGAGGGTTTAGATAAGTTTCAATTGTTTATATTCTACGAGCCTGTGTAAGGAGTGCATATTGTCTGCAAGGAGTGCATTGATAGAGTCTAGCTTGACTTAGAAGCTCATAAGAGATAGCATGAAGCTTTAATTTGCAAGGAGTGAAAAGTGTCTGCAAGGTGTGCATTGACAGAGTCTTTTGACTATGAGATTCATGAGAGACAACTTGAAGCTTTGTTTGAGAGAGTGTAAGAAGACATGTTGCAAGGTGTGCACAGAGTCAAAATTTGACTAAGTATTGAAAAGGCGTTTTGAGAATTTCATAGTTTCAAGGAGGAACAAGATCAAAAGATATAGTGGGAGAGAAGTCTTCAATAGGGAGGAGTATTTTAATGTTCCCCAAGTTAACATGCACGATCCCTTCGGAGGAAGTGGGATCATTCCAGACCATCAGATCTTGGAGAGTTTCAGGGTGGTTAGTCGTGGGTTCCTTTGAAAATTTGTGAATCGGAGGATTTGGAGTGTTAAGGAGTGAAAATCGTTGAAGTTCAAAGTCACGAAAAGATCCAAGACATTGATTTGAAGGAAGATATGTGGTAATAGATCTAGGAGTTCGCGGGAAAGAACTCGGGAGAAATTGCAGAGTTTAAAGGGAAATCTTCGCAAAGTCACGAAGAGCGAAGTAGATCTAGACCATTGGATCCAAAAGAACATGTGGTAGAGATCCATGTGTTCGGAAGAAAGGTACATCGAAAAAAAGTGAGGGCGCAGTGTGAAAAACTCCCGAATCTTGAAGTAGCAAAGTAAATTGTGGTCGTCGATTTGAGGAGGACACGCATCATCAGATCGCGAGATCCAAAATTGTGCATCTGGGAAAAAGGTAAGAAGATAAATCTTAGTCTTCTATTGCGTAGACACATGGTGCCATATCTGTCACTTTGGTGATAGATCACTTTGGCGAAAAGTCACTTCAGAGGAAATGGTAAGTGAAGGCATGAAAAGTCTCGAAGGCCAAAGTGTCAAAGCCCTTCTGAGCCATCCGTTGGGACAAGGCACATGGTGGAATATATGCCACTTAGGAGGATTTAGACTCTGCAAAAATGGTAATTAAATCCATTTCTCGACTATACCTTTCCAATGGGCTATCATACGCCTAAAACGGAGATCGTATGAAAAAGTTACGACCCCGAGAAGTTAATGTACTAACTTATCCAAACGGGGCCCACATGACTTTTGGCGCTTCATCTCCTAGGGTTAGGTTTTTTGGATGTATAGGGTTTTTGGCATTCATGTTTATTTTAAAAGGCCTTCAGAGCCTCATTGTAATGATATTATTGTGAATGAGCGAAGTTGTCACATCTCTTCTCAGAGATAAGCCGCCACCATTCTAGTAAGCTTGTTTTCGCTGCATTTTACAGTTTCATCTTATTTCATTATTGAATAGAAAACTAGTTTTACTGTATCTCTGTTATTTTTTGTTAAGAATATGTTGATAATCTGTATTCATTTCGTTCTACTCATAAAATACGGATCAATCTCTTTCTGATCTTCTGATCCTTTGGTGTCATCTTCCCTGTAAGGATGCATGTCTGAAATGTTGAATATGGACGATATTCCCACATCCTTTGGCAACTCTATCTCATAAGCATTGGCATAGAATTTAATTAGGATCTTGCATGTTCCTATATTCTTCAACTTTAGTTTGTTATATGTTCCCCTTGGGAACCTTTCCTTCCTGATATGTGCTATAACTTGATCTCCAACTTCAAATTTAAGTTCTCTCCTATGTTGATCAACTCTGAGTTTATATTATCTGATGTTGTTCTGCAACTTCTCTTTGATCTTATTATGAAGCTTCTGCATTTTTGCAGCGAAGTCTTCTGCTCCCATGCTTCTAAAGTCATTCTGCTCCAAATCTCTCAACTCTGATAGTCCTCTTGGATTCATTCCATATACTATCTGGAATGGACTCCTTCCTGTACTCTTGTTTGGTGAGTCATTATATGAAAACTCTACTTGTGATAGAATTTGATCCCACTGGCTATGATGTTCAGTGACTAGACTCCTCAAAAAATTTCCTAAACCCTGATTTATCACCTCAGTCTGTCCATTTGTTTGAGGGTGATATGTTTAACTAAAGGACAATTTTTTCCCCAGTTTCTTCCACAATGTCCTCTAGACATGACCAACAAATTTAGTGTCCCTGTCTGAGACAATACTCTTGGGAAACCCATGAAGTCTCACAACTTCTTTGAAAAACAAATTTGCAATGTGTGTTGCATCATTAGTTTTCTAGAATGGGATAAAGTGTTCCATCTTTTAGAATCACTTCCCTTTTGTGTTCTTGGCAATCCCAACATGAACTCCATGATTATTGCATCCCAAGGCTTATCTAGAATAGGAAATGGTTGATTCAACCCAATGTTTTGTCTCTTTCCTTTTGCATACTGAAAAATATTACATCTCTTTACAAATTTCTTCATGTCTTCTCTCATACCTAGCCAATAGTATGAATTGTTCAACTATGCAAATCTCTTTTCATGCCCAAAATGCACTGCTAGGCATGCATTATGTTTTTCCTTTAGCAGATTATCCCTCATCGAGCACTTTGGTATGAACAACTGGCTACCTTTAAACAACAATCCATCCTGAATCAGATACTATTTCCACCAACTTTTGTCTCTGAGAACAGGATTTTCACATGCTTCATATTCCTCTTTAAAATCTAGATCATCACAATACATCTCCTTAACGTTTTCGGACCCTAAGATTTTCACTTTAAATTCCTGCAAAATGAAACATCTCCTACTCAATGCATCAACAATTTTGTTAGCATTAACATAAATATGTTTAACGACAAAAGTGAAATTTTGCATAAAATCTACCCACTTAGCATGTCGTTGATTTAACTTCTCCTATCTCGTTATGAATTGTAAATCTTGACTATCGCTATATAAAACAAACTCTTTTGGAACAAGGTAGTGCCTCAATTTCTTTAAGACTTGAATTACTGCATAAATTATTTATCATATGTGGATTACTTCCTCTTGGTGTCATTCATCTTCTCACTGAAATATGCAACATGTTTGTTGTCTTGGCTCAAGACTGCTCCAATTGCAACTCCACTGGCATCTCATCGTACTTGAAACGTCTTCCTAGAATATTGCAAGACCATAATCGGTTGTTTTGTTATCTTTTCATTTAATATAATGAAGATTTTCTTAGCTTCTTCTGTCCAGTTAAAATACGTGTGTCTCTTCTTCACCGTATCTAACATTGGTGCACAAATTCCACTGAAATTTCTAATGAACTTCCAATAGAAACTTGCTAATCCATGAAATCTTCCAACCTCGAATATGCTCATTGGCGATGGCCATTCTCTAATTTCTCTCACCTTCTCTGGATCCATCTTCAATTTATTTGAAGAGATTACAAAACCCAAGTAAATGACTTATGTCTACATAAAAGAGGATTTTTTCAAATTGATCAACAACTTCTCCCACTGCAATCTTCTCATTACTAATGTTAAGTGCTTGAAATGCTCTTCTTCAGTTTTACTAAAGACTAATATATCATCCAGATATACAATCACAAACTTACCAATAAAATTTTTTAATACCTCATTCATCAACCTCATAAAATTACTTGGGGCGTTTGTCAAGCCAAATGGCATAACAAGCCACTCATACAACCTTGTGTTTGTTTTGAAGGTTGTTTTCCATTCATCACCTTCTCTCATCCTTATCTGGTTATATCCACTTTTTAGGTCTATATTTGAAAAATAATTTGCTCTACTCAAACAATCCATTAAATCATCCATCCTAGGAAAAGGAAAGTTGTACCTGATGGTGATTTTGGTTATGGCTCTTGAGTCTATACACATTCTCCATCCTCCATATTTCTTTGGACTCAACACAGTTGGTACTACGCATGGAATCAAGATTTCTCTGACTAAACCCTTGTCCATCAAATCCTGGACTTGTTTCTTTACCTCCTCATTTTCTTGAGGTGTCAATCTATATGCTACTTTGTTCGACAAACCCGCTCCTGGTATGAGATCAATGTGATGGTTGATACTCTTGATGGGTGGAAATGAGCTAGGTAACTCATCCACTACTATGTCAGCGAAATTTTATAACAACTCCTGAATTTATTCAGGAATATCATTCATAGAAGTCCTTATAAGGATGACTATGGGCTTCCTCACCACATCAAATTGCATCCCTTGTTCCTTCTTGACTTCACTTAGGAGTTCCTTCCCACTCACGAGAAATATACTTGTGCTGGTTTCTTCCTTCACCTTCTTATCCTCTATTGGTAGTGGCATGTGTGTCCTAAATTTTTTCTCCAAGGTATAAGTATTTTTCCTCCCATCATGAATGACATTTCTATCAAACTTCCATGGTCTTCCCAACAAGACATGAAATACATCCATGGGAATTACATCACACAAAATCTCATCTCTATATCCTCCTATCTTAAATTCAACTAGAAATTGTTTAGTTACCATTACCTGGTGTCCTTTCTGCAACCATGAGACTCTATATGGACTAAGATGTGCAGTTGTATCCAGCTCCAATTTCTCCACCATTTCTGTGGATACCAAGTTATCAGTGCTCCCACTATCAATTATCACCTTGCATACCCTATCTTTAGTCTTGCAAGCAGTCCTGAACAAACTGTTCCTCTGCATTGGTTTTTCCACTTCTTGCTCAGGCCTCAAGAGAACCTTCCTCATCATCAAGGATCTCCATTATTCTACACCGTCTGCCTCAACATTCTGCTTTGGCGGTTCCAAAATGTGATCTTTTCCTCCTCCTTCGTTCTTTCTCTCGAGGCATTCCCAAGACATGTATCATGTTTTTCCACAAGAAAAACACTTCACCTCTTCCTCTTCCTCGAGGAAAATTATTTCTTCCACCATATTGTCTTCCTCAGGAAATTCCTCCTCTTTCCCTGTGACTGTGAGGTTTTCTAGTATCAACCTTGGGCTTCTATTCTTTGTCATGGAAAATTCCCTTACCTCTATTTATACTTCTTCCTCTTCTTTGTTGGCTCTGTTTCATGGCCAATTTATCCTCTACCTTCAATGCAATATGATAAGAATCCTCCACTGTCCTCACTTTTATCATGTTGATTTCATCTTCGATTTCATATCTCATGCCATTAATATACCTGAAAACCTTTTCATCGTCTTTTTCTCTCTGTCCAGCCCTGATATTAAACTTATAAAACTCCTATGTGTACTCTTTTATTGTATGTCCCTTCTATCTCAGGTTCTGTAACTTCCTCAACAAATTTATCTGATAATATTGGGGTATGAATTTAGCTTTCATCTTGGATACCATTCTATCCCAGTTATTGATATTTTTCTTGCCTTTGCATATTCTGTCAGCCTATAGTTCATCCCACCACAGTGTTGCGTTTCCTTTTAATCTAGTGACATTATTTTTCACCTTTTTCTCCTCATCCACATCTTCATAATCGAAGTACTTGTCCATTGCTCGTATCCAATCAAGAAATTCTTCAACATCTAAGTTTCCTTCATACATTGGGATTTCTATCTTTGCTCTAGCTCCCAATTTGACAACAACTTTCAACAAGTGTTGTTCTACAACATATTCTCCTGCAGCTTCTTCAACTTCCCTTTCTTCTCTCTCTGCATCACTGACATCTCCAGCATCAGGTGATCTCCTTTGTGTTTTCTCCATAACATCTAATCTCAAGTGAAGTTCTCTCATCTCCCTTTCTACAACTCGATTTTCTATAGGTGGATCCGCACATCTTCTAGGTGGCATGTGATGCAGGAGCATCATCATAAAAGCACACATGGAGGACAAATGAGCACCCTAACACACATTTTGAAATGATTTTGAATTTAAAAGAGAACATGTCATGAAATATTTTGAAAATATTGTAATCAATGAACATCTTAAATGTTTATGAATGGAACCATCGCATGAGATCGATGGGGGATGTATTTTCTTTTATGTAGCTAGTTGCAGTATAGATTCAAAGCATTTTCTCTTATCTATATGTCTCAAACATTTATTGTAATAAGCCTTAGTTGTTGAAGCCTTTTAATTCGATAGGATAGCGTTAAGGTAGTCACAAGGAAAATCTCTATGATCTCTTTTATATAAATAAATGTATTGTTTTCCAGAAGAGGCTGCTGAAGTTATTGTTGTAGTTGTTGATAGTGTTGTAAAAGGTTATTGTTTCCATAGTAGTTGTTGTTGAGACTGTTGGAGCTTATCAGTATTGTATGATTCCATGTACATATCATTTGAAAGAATATAACAGAGAAGTATTGATCCCAAATGTCTGGTGTTGTTTTTATTGTTATTGTGTCCATCTGAATGAATGGTAGGATTTATATTTAATTGCAATTCTCTGTGTTTATTTGTTCTTATGTTATGAATGTATTTACATGGTTGAATGTATGAATCTGTGAGGGTTTAGATAATTTTCAATTTTTTATCTTCTACGAGCCTGTGCAAGGAGTACATATTGTTTGCAAGGAGTGTGTTGACAGAGTCTAGCTCGACTCAAAATCTCAGAAGAGATAGCATGAAGCTTTAATTTGCAAGGAGTGAAAAGTGTCTGCAAGGCATGCATTGACATATTACTTTGAATTAGATATTCCTGAGAGACAACCCAAATCTTTGTTTGAGAGAGTGTAAGAAGACAATTTGCAAGGTGTGCACAGAGTCAAAATTTGACCAAGTGTCAAAAAGGCGTTTTGAGAAGTTCATAGTTTCAAGGAGGAACAAGCTCAAAGGATATAGCGAGAGAGAAGTATTCAATAGGGAGGAGTATTTTAAGATTCCCCATGTTAACATGCACGATCCCTTTGGAGGAAGCGGGATCATTCCAGACTGACATATCTGGGAGAGTTTCACGGTGGTTAGCCGTGGGTTCCTTCGAGAATTCATGAATCAGAGGATTTGGAGTGTTAAGGACTAAAAATAGCTGAAGTTCGAAGTCGCTAAAAGATCCAAGCTATTGATTTGAAGGTGGATACGTGGCAGCAGATACGAGAGTTTGCGGGAAAGAACTTCGGAAGAAATTGCGAAGTTCAAAGGGAAATCTTCGCGAAGTCACGAAGAGTGAAGTAGATGTGGACCATTGGATCCAAAATAACATGTGGTAGAGATCCATGTGTTCGGAAGAAAGGTACTTTGAAAAAAAGTGAGGGCATAGTTTGAAAAACTCCTGAATCTCGAAGTAGCAAAGTAAATTGTGGTCATCGATCTGAGGAGGACACGCGTCATTAGATTGTGGGATCCATAAGTGTGCATCCGAGAAAAAGGTAAGAAGCTAAATCTTAGTCGTCTATTGCATAGACACGTGGTGCCATCTCTCTCACTTCGGTGATATATCACTTTGGTGAAAAGTCACTTCAGAGGAAATGGTAAGTGAAGGCATGAAAAATATCGAAGTCCAAAGTGTCGAAGCCCATCTGAGCTGTCCGTTGGGATAGGGCACGTGGCAGAAGATCTGCTACTTCAGAGGATTTGCACTTTGGTGAAAGGATAAGTAAGGGGCATTGACTGAAAGTCACTCTAATATTCATCAGGGAAGAAGATGAATCCCAACCATCAATTTGAGTGGACACATGGTGTCATCTCCGTCACTTCTGAGATAGATCACTTTAGAAGAAAATGAGGGGTGAATTCTCGAAGGTCAAAGGTCTGAAAGTGTCGAAGTCCATCAGAACTGTTCGTTGGAAAGGGATGTGTGGTACTTGATGCACAGCTTTGTGTGGAAAGTACTTCGAAACTCCCTAAAGCCGAAGCTCCAAATTAGATCACAATCGTTGGCTGTCAGAGGAGCGTGGACCATAGATCTGGTCCAGGAGATTTCATCGATTCGGAGATCAGGGGAAAATGAGTCAACTGCTTGCAAAAGATCCGAAGCATGAAGTCATGAAGGGAGTTGGGTCGTGGTCATATCTCATGGTCATATTGAGGAAGAGCCTAGCACAAGATCTAGCACTCGTATATTGGTGTTGCTAGAGGTGCCAAAAAAGGTTGTGCGGGTAAATTGATCCTACGGATGACATCAAAGGGACCTATGTGTAATTTTTTCTAGGGTCTATTGGAGGCCCGAAGAGCCTATTAGGCTCTGGTATTTGAATATCCAAGACCGAGAGTTCAAGAATCCTTGAGGAGAGAAGGGGGGCCTGCGTCAAGTGGTATCAGAGCCTAAAGAGCCTCAAATTGTGCTATGTGAGTGAAGAAAAGGTCAGCACAATGTCTCCTAGAAGACATTTGGAGCCACCTGTAGGAAATCGAGCAGTGTAAAGGGAGATGAGATAACTTCGCACAAGGTTAGATGTTATGGAGACATCGTAAAGGAGAGCACATGATGTTGGAGACGTCAGTGATGCAGAAATAAAAGAGAGGGAAGTTGAAGAATTTCTAGCATAGGATGTTGCGGAAGAACGCTTGGTGAAATTTGTTGTCAAGTTGGGAGATAAAGCAAAGATAGACATCTCAATGTATGAAGGAAATTTATATGTTGAATAATTGTTGGATTGGATAATATCAATGGACAAATACTTTGACTATGAAGACGTCGATGAGGAGAAGAAGGTGAAACATGTTGTCACCAGATTAAAAGGACATGCATCGTTGTGGTGGGATCAATTGCAGGCTGATAGAAGAAGCAAGGGAAAGAAAAAGATCAAGAATTGGGATAGAATGGTAGCCAAGATGAAGGCTAAATTCATATCCAAGGACTATCATATAAATCTTTTCAGGAAGTTGCAGAACCTGAGATAAAAGGGAATGACAATGAAAGAGTACACAGAGGATTTTTACAAGCTGAACATCAAGGCTGGAGAGAAAGAGAAAGACGATGAAAAGGTTGTCAAGTATATTAATGGCCTGAGATATGAAATCCAGGATGAAATCAGTATGATGAGAATGAGGATAGTGGAGGATTCTTATCAAATTGCATTGAAGGCATAAGAGAATTTGGCCAGGAAGTAGAGTCAGTGAAGCCGAGGTAGAAGTTTAAATAGAGGTAAGGGAATTGTCCATTATAAGGCACATAATCCAAAGGTTGAGACTAGAAAACAACATAGTCACTCTAAAAGAGGAGGAAGCTCTCGAGGGAGACAGTATGGTGGAGGAAATGATTTTCCTCAAGGAAGAGAAAGAGGCAGAGGAGGACAAGTGAAGTGTTATGCCTTTGGAAAAACATGAAACGTGTCTTGGGAATTCCCCAAGAGAAAGAAAGAAGGAGGTGAAGCTCACATTTTGGAAGCACAAAAGAGGAATGTTGAAGTAGAAGATGCAAAAGATAGAAAATCTCTAATGATGAAGAAGGTTGTCTTGAAACCATAGCCATAAGTGGGAAAACCAATGCAGAGGAATAGTTTGTTCAGAACTACTTGCAAGACAAAAGACAAAGTATGCAAGGTGATAATTGACAGTGGGAGAACTGATAACTTAGTATCCACATAGATGGTGGATAAATTGGAGTTGGAGACAACTGCACATCCGAGTCTTTATAGAGTCTCATGGTTGCAGAAAGGACACCAGGTAATGGTAACTAAACAATGCCTAGTTGAATTTAAGATAGGAGGATATCGAGATGAAATTTTGTGTGATGTGATTCCCATGGATGTATGTCATGTTTTGTTGGGGAGACCATGGCAGTTTGACCAAAATGTCATTCATGATGGGAGGAAAAATACTTATACTTTGGAAAATAATGGTAGGACACACATGTTACTGCCAATAGAGGAAAAGAAATTAAAGGAAGAAGCCAACAGAAGTATACTTCTCATGAGTGGGAGGGAACTCCTGAGTGAAGTAAAGAAATAACAGGAGATGTAGTTTATTGTGGTGAGGAAACCCATAGTCATCCTTATAAGCACTTCTATGGATGATATTCCTGAATAAATTCAAGAGTTGTTAGAGAATTTTGCTAACATAGTAGTGGATGAGTTACCTAGCTCATTGCCACCCATAAAGAGTATCATCCATCACATTGATATAATACCAGGAGCGAGTTTTTCGAACAAAGAAATGTATAGATTGACACCTCAAGAGAATGAGGAGGTAAAGAAAAAAATCCAAGATTTGATGGACAAGGGGTTGGTCAGAGAAAGCTTGAGTCCATGTGCCATACCAACTGTGTTGAGTCCGAAGAAAGATGGAGGATGGAGAATGTGTATAGACTCAAGAGCTATAAACAAGATCACTATCAGGTACAAATTTCCTTTTCCAAGGATGGATGACTTAATGGATTGTTTAAGTGGAGAAAATTATTTTTCAAAAATAGATTTGAAAAGTGGATATCACCAGATAAGGATGAGAGAAGGTGATGAGTGGAAAAGAGCCTTCAAAATAAATGAGGGGTTGTATGAATGGATTGTTATGTTGTTTGGCTTAAAAAATGCCCCAAGTACTTTTATGAGGTTATGAATGAGGTATTGAAAGATTTCATTGGTAAGTTTGTGATTGTATATCTGGATGATATATTAGTCTTCAATAAATCTGAAGAAGAGCATTTGAGACATCTGACATTAGTGATGAGAAGATTGCAGTAGGAGAAGATGCTAATAAATATGAATAAATCCTCTTTCATGAAGACATAACTCATTTATTTTGGTTTTTTAATCTCTTCAAATGAGTTGAAGATGGATTCAGAGAAGGTGAGAGAAATCAGAGAATGGACATTTCCAAGGATCATATTTGTGGTGAGAAGATTTCGTGGATTAGCAAGTTTCTATCGGAAGTTCATTAGAAATTTCAGTGGAATTTGTACACTGATGCTAGATATGGTGAAGAAGAGACACAAGTCTTTCAAGTGTACAGAAGAAGATGAGAAAGGCTCCGGGATATTAAAGGAGAAGATAACAAAACAACCTATTTTGGTCTTGCCATATTTCGGTAAGATATTTCCAGTCCGATGTGATGCTAGTGGAGTTGCAATTGGAGTAGTCTTGAGCCAAGATAATAGGCATGTTGCATATTCTAGTGAGAAGTTGAATGAAACTAAGAGAAAGTACTCCACATATGACAAATAATTTTATGCATTAATTCAATCCTTGAAGAAATGGAGGAAATATCTTGTTCCAAAAGAATTTGTTTTGTATAGCGATAATCAGGCTTTAAAATTCATAACCAAATAGGAGAAGTTAAATCAAAGACATGCTAAGTGGATAGATTTTATGAAAAAATTCACTTTTGTCATTAAACATATTTCTGGTAATGCTAACAAAGTTTTTGATGCATTGAGCAGGAGATGTCTAATTCTGCAGGAATTCCAAGTGAAAACCTTAGGGTTTGAACACCTTAAGGAGATGTATTGTGATGATCTAGATTTTAAAGAGGTATATGGAGCATGTGAAAATCTTGTGCTTAGAGACATAAGCCAGTGGACAAAGTATTTTATTCAAGATGGATTGTTGTTTAAAGGTTTCCAGTTGTGCATACCAAAGTGCTCAATGAGAGAAAATTTGTTGAAGGAAAAACATAGTGGAGGTCTAGCAGGACATTTTGGTCATGACAAGACATTTGCAAAGTTGAATAGTTCATACTATTGGCTAGGTATGAGAGAATACATGAATAAGTTTGTAAACAAATGTAAGATTTTCCAGCATGCAAAAGGAAAGAGACAGAACATTGGGTTGTATCATCCATTGCCTATTCTAGATAGGCCTTGGGATGCAATAAGCATGGATTTTTTGCTGGGATTTCCAAGAACACAAAAGGGAAGTGATTCCAGTTTTGTGGTAGTTTATATATTCTAAAAGTTAGCACACTTTATCCCATGTCAGAAAAATAGTGATGCAACACACATTGCAAATTTTTTTTTCATGGAAGTTGTGAGACTTCATGGGTTGCTTAAGAGCATTATTTCAGTTAGAGACAGAAGATTTGTTGGTCATTTCTGGAGAACATTGTGGAAGAAACTGGGAACATAACTATCTTTTAGTTCTGCATATCACCCTCAAATAGATGGACAGACTGAGGTAGTGAATCGAATTTTAGGGAATTTGCTGATGATTTTGGTCACTAAACATCATAATCAGTGGGATCAGATTCTAGCACAAGAAGAGTTTACATACAATGACTCATTAAATATGAGTACATGAAAGAGTCTATTCTAGATAGTATATGGAATGAAGCCAAGAGGAGTATTAGAATTGAGAGATCTTGAGCAGAGTGAATTCAAAAGCGTTGGAGCAGAGGACTTCACTACAGAAATGTAGAAGCTTCATAATAATATTAAAGAGTAGTTGCAGAATAGCAACAGAGAATATAAACGTAGAGTTGATCAACATAGGAGATAACTTAAATTTGAATTTGGAGATCAAGTTCTAACACATATTAGGAAGGAAAGGTTCCCAAGGGGAACATATAACAAACTGAAAATGAAGAAGATAGGACCATACAAGATCCTAAGGAAATTTGATACAAATGCTTATGAGATAGAGCTTCCAGAGGGTGTGGGTATATATCCCATATTCAAAATTTTGGACATGTATCCTTACAGGGAAGATGACACAAAAGGATTAGAAGGTCAAAAAGAGATTCAGTGGGAGAAGTAGATGCCTATAGCAGAAAATCCATAGATGGAGAATATCATAGGTCAGAGGACTATTAAGAAGACTAGGAGGAAGACATATTTTGAGTATTTGGTAAAGTGGAAAGGACACCCAATAGAAGATGTTAGTTGGGTAAATGAAGCAGATATCTAGAAGCATGGAAAGTCAGTGCAGGAGCTCATGAACAGGAGTCCATGAATTTTTGTCCAAAGGAGTATGATGCTGAGCATCGTCATCAAAGAGAACATAGAGGACAACTGAACACCCCAACACACATTTTGAAATGATTTTGAATTTAAAAGAGAACATGTCATGAAATATTTTGAAAAGATTGAAATCAATAAACATCTTAAATGTTTAGGAGCAGAACCATCGCATGAGATCGATTGGGGATGTATTTTCTTTTATGTAGCTAGTTGCAGTACAAATTCGAAGAATTTTCTCTTATCTGTCTATCTCAAACATTTATTGTAATAAGCCTTAGATGTTGAAATCTTTTAATTCAATAGGGTAGAGCTAAGGTAGCCAAAGGGGAAATCTCTATGAGCTCTTTTGTATAAATACATGTATTGTTTCCCAAAAGAGGCTGCTAAAGTTATTGTTGTAGCTGCTGAGAGTGTTGTTGAAGGTTATTGCTACCATAGTAGTTATTTTTGAGAATGTTGGATCTTGTCAGTATTGTATGAGTCCATGTACATATCATTTGAATGAATATAACAAAGAAGTGTTGATCCCAAATTTCTGGTGTTGTTGTTATTGTTATTGTGTCTATCTAAATGAATGGTAGGCTTTTTGTTTAGCTGCAATTCTCTATGTTTATTTGTTCTTATGTTATGACTGCATTTAGATGGTTGAATGTATAAATATGTGAGGGTTTATATAAGATTTAATTGTTTCTCTTATACAAGCCTGTGCAAGGAGTGCATATTGTCCGCAAGGAGTGCGTTGACAGAGTCTAGTTCGACTCAGAAGCTCAGAAGAGATAGCGTGAAGATTTCATTTACAAGGAGTGCAAAGTTTTCACAAGGCATGCGTTGACAGAGTCTTTTGAATCAGAGATTTAGGAGAGACAACTTGAAGCTTTGTTTGAGAGAGTTTAAGAAGACCTGTTGCAAGGAGTGCACAGAGTCAAAATTCAACTAAGTGTCGAAAATGTGTTTTGAGAAGTTCAGAGTTTCAAGGAGGAACAAGCTCAGAAGAGATAGCAGGTGAGAAGCCTTCGATAGGGAGGAGTCTTTTAATATTCCCCAAGTTAATGTACGATATCCCTTTGGAGGAAGAGGGATCATTCTATACCAATAGATCTGGGAGATTTGCACGGTGGTTAGCCATGGGTTCCTTCAGAAATTTGCGAATCAGAGGATTTGGAGTGTTGAGGAGTAAAAAACGTCGAATTCCAAAGTCACGAAGAGATACTATCCATTGATTTGAAGGTAGATATGTGGCAACAGATCCAGGAGTTCACAAGAAAGAACTTTGGGAGAAATTGTGGATTTCAAAGGGAAATATTCGTGAAGTAGATCTAGACCATTGGATCCAAAAGAAGACATGGAAGAGATCTGTGTGTTCGGAAGAAAGGTACTTCAGAGAAAAGTGAGGACGGAGTGTGAAAAACTCCCGAAGCCCAAAGTAGTGAAGTAAATTGTGGTCGTCGATTTGAGGAGGACACGCTTCACCAAATCACGGGATCCATAAGTGTGCATCTGGGAAAAACGTAAGAAGTTAAATCCTAACCATCTATTGCGTAGACATGTGGTTCCATATCTGTCACTTTGGTGATAAAGAACTTCGTAGGAAATGGTAAGTGAAGGCACGAAAATTCTCGAAGGCTAAAGTGGAAAAGCCCATCTGAGTTGTCCATTGGGACAGGGCGTGTGGCGGAAGATTTGCCACTTTGGAGGATTTACACTATGGGAAAAGGATAAGTAAGGGGCGTTGACTAAAAGTCACCCAAAACTCCATCAGGTAAGAAGATGAATCCTAACCATCAATTTTAGTGGACACGTGGTGCCATCTCCGTCACTTCAGAGATAGAGCACTTCAAGAGAAAATGAGGGATGAAGTCCCAAAGGTCAAAGGTCCTAAAGTGCCAAAGTCCATCGGAATCATCCCTTGGAAAGGGACGTGTGGACCTTGATCCACAACTTCCCATGGAAAGTACTTCAGGAAAAAATACTTTGTAGCCTTTGAAAATCCCAAGCGTCGAAGCTCTGAAGTAGATCACATTTGTTGGTTGTCGAAGGAGCTTGGACCGTAGATATAATCCAGGAGATGTCGTTGATTCGGAGATCGGGGAAAAAGGATTCAGTTGCTTACAAAAAATCTGAAGTGCGAAGTTGTGAAGAGATCCAGGTCAAGGTCATACCCCGTGGTCATATTGAGGAAGATCCTAACATGGGCGCTAGCACTCGTATATTTTTGTTACTAGAGGTTCCATAAAAAGTTGTATGTGTAATTTGATCTTGCGGGTGACATCAAAGGGACCTATGTGTAATTTGTTCTAGGGTATATTGGAGGCCTGAAGATCTGATTCAACTCTGGTATTTGAAGATCCAAGACTGAGAGGTCAAGCAACCCCGAGGAGAGAAGGGGGGTCTACATCAGCATGGTGCTGAAATTTTTCTTCACACAGAGCTCAAAAAAGAAACTTTTGGCTCTTATACAACTTGATGCAGCCCCCCCTTCTCTCCTCTATGATTTTCGACATACTGGTCAAGGATATTCAAAACACTAAGCTGAGTCAACTCTTCAGCCTCTAATAGACCATGGAATTAATTTACACTGGCCCCTTGTTGTTACCCACATAGTTTCAATTCACCTTCACAGCCTTTTTCTTAGCGCCTCTGGTAACTTTAAATGGTGAGCACTAGCCCCTCTTATAGGCCCTTCTTCCTTATGACCATGAGCTATGACCTCTATCTAGCCCACTTCATGACTTCGGGCTTCGACGGTGTTGGATGCAGCTGACTCCTTTTTCCCCGAACTCCAGACCGATGAAATAACCCATACCAGATCTACGGTTCGCGCTTCCTCTGGCAGCAAACGACTGTGATCTACTTAGGAACTTCAACTTCGGGAGTTCCAAACATTTCAACACTATTTTCCCCCGAAGTGACCTCCACCCGGAGTTATGGATCAAGTGCCATGTACTCACCTCAATCTATAGTTGAGATTGTCCTATAATTTCCCCTTTGGGCAAATTTTGATCAATGATCCTTTGCTCCTCTTTCTCCCTGAGTGTCAATCCTCTGAAGTGATAGATCTTCCTCTACGTGTCCTTTTCCAACTGACGACTCATATGAACTATGACAATCTAGCCTTCGAGAGTTCTCGTGTCTTCACTCTCCACTTCTTTAGGAGTGAATTTTCTCTGGAGTAAATCTCCACGCTCCATGTGTCCCTCCGTTCATCAATGACTCCTATTGATTTCGGCCTTTGGGACTTTCAACCTTCATGAACTTACACTTTGTTTCCCCTAAGTGTCCTATCACTGAAGTGATAGAGCTAGTGCCACGTTTCTAAGAGATTGACGGCTAGGATGGGATTCTTACCTTTGGAGCTTTAGATGACCTCTGGTCAACGAATCCACTTCCTCCTTAACTTTTTCCTGGAGTGCACACTTCTAGTTTCCATGATCTGATGACATGTGTCCTCCTCAGATCAATGACCACAATTTACTTCACTACTTCGGGCTTCGGGAGTTTTTTTCACTCCACACAAAAGTTTTGTCGAAGTGCTTTCCCCTGAAGTACACGGATCTCCACCACATACCCTTCTGGATCCAACAGTGCAGATTTATTTCGTTGCTTCGGGACCTCGACATAAATTTCCTTTGCTCCATGAAAATTTCCCAGAGCGTTATCTCCTGGACTCTCTGATCTGCTGCCACATATTCTCCTTGATACCAACAGCTTAGATTCACTCCACTCTTCGGGACTTTGGTGATCCCTCTTCTTAACCACTCCCAAACCTCTGAATACACGAAGTGTCGAAGGACTTCAAAGATTATCCTCTATGCAACTCTCCCAGATATCACATTCTGGAAAGATCATGATTCCTCTGAATGTATCTTGCTCATTGATTAGGAAATTTTCACTGGGCTCCTCCCTACTAAATAATTTCCACCTGCTATCTCTTCTAAGCTTGTTCCTCCTCAAAAATTTGAACTTCTCAGAAATTTTCTTCGACACTTAGCCGAATATCGACCCTGTGCACACCTTTCAAACAAGTTTATTTCGACTTGACCCCTTTTGGGCAACTGTGCACTCCTTGAAACAATTCTTTACACGACTCAATTCTTCCTCCTGAATAATATTACGTTGAGTGTGTTTCTTCCTATGCACACCTTGCGAGGTCCTATGCACTTCTTTTCAAACAAAGCTTCAAGTTATCTCTCCTGAACTTCTGAGTCAAAACAGACTCTGTAAATGCACACCTTGTAGACACTTTGCACTCCTTGCAAATAAAAGCTTTATGTTATCTCTTCTAATCTTCTGATTTGAACTAGACTCTATCAACGCACACCTTGCGGATATTATGCACTCCTTGCATGGGCTCGAAGAAGAGAAAAATTGAAACTTATCTAATCCTCACATATTCATACATTCAACCATGCAAATGCTCTCATAACATAAGAACAAATAATAACAAAGAATTGCAATTAAACAGAAAGCCTACCATTCATTCAGATGGACACGGTAAAAACAACACCAAACATTTGGATCAACTCTTCTCTGGTATATTCATTCAAATGATATGTACACGGGCTAATAAAACTCTGATAAGATTCAACAATAACAACTTCAAATAACTTTCAACAACCTCTTCTAGAAAACAATACATATATTTATACAAAAAGATCTCATAGAGTGTTTCCCTCCGACTACCTTAGTGCTATCCTATCAAATTAAAATCTTTCAACTACTAAGGCTTATTACAATAAATGATCGGTATAGACAGATAAGAGTGAATTCTTTAGATCTGTACTGCAATCAACTACATTAAAGAAAATACAATCTCCATCGATCTCATGCGATGGCTCAACCTCTTAACATTTAAGAAGTTCTTTAATTACAATCTTTTCAAGATATATTCATGATATGCCATCTTTAAACTTCAAATCACTTCAAACTGCGCGCTAGGGCGCTAAGTTGTCCTCCACTTTCACTTTGATGACGATGCCCCTGCATCAATTAGTTGGTGTATATAGGTATGTTGATCACACTAGATTGTACTATTTCATTACACGCACCAACATATTATTTTGTAAAATTATTTCATAAGTTCTAAATTTGACAATTCTTTTTTTTATCCGGTGTGAAATATGTAGTAATGAGCACCTGTGTATATATTTATTTTGAGCGCATTGGGTCATATTATTTCATTACATGCACCAACATATTATTTTGTAAAACTATTTCATAAGTTTTCTATTTGACGATTCATGTTTTCAGTCAGTGTGCAATATGTAGTAATGATCATCGGTGCATATAGGTATGTTGAGCGCACTGTGTCGTACTATTTCCTTACACGAACCAACATATTATTTTATAAAACTATTTCATAAGTTATATATCTAACGATTCTTGTTTTTTTTTTAATTATAGAAGATGGTTGATAGAAGTTCAAGGAAACAACTTATTTTACCAATCGAGATGGTAGCTCGTCCCAAAAGAGAACGAGGAAAGTGATTTAAGTTTTATTAAAAATTTAATTATATATTTCAATTATCGGTAATTTTAAATTAATGATGTGTATTGGTTAATATGTGTCATGCAGAGCAAAAAATTGAAGAAACATGATAATATGGTTTGAAATATGATTGCAAAAGAACGTAAAAGCTTTATGGAAATGTTGCAAAAAGAGGAATTAGGTGTATCAAAAGGTAATCAACATGGATTTATTCTTTGAATTTTTGCTAAAAATATATTTCTTAACATTAATCGCTAACAAGTTTTAAAAACCCGATTTCACATTTTTTTAATGTTATGCAGTTACTGCTAACGAAGAAACGAAATGTCGTTTTAAGAGGACAAAAACTTGAAGCATGTAAAGGATGATGACAACTTGGTCATCATTTCAACTAGAGTGGTGCTTGAAGTTAATGAGAGGGTCATCAATCCAATGACTCTAAGAATCATATTATAGATAAACTACATGAATATTTTTTGGAGCAATGGTCAATGAGACCCATGAGACTTGCAATAGAAAAAACTTACAATAACAAAAAAGAATCGTTTAAAAGGTATTATTACTAAATATGTTTTTATATAATATGTTCCAATAATTACCAAATTAATTTATTTTTCTATATTTACTTTCATGTCCATTTAAAAAGAAATATTGCTCTTTTTTGTTTCCAGGAAGACTGTGAAATTTTCAAGCGACAAACGAGGGGAAGCCAACACATGTTGGTAGGGATGTCCAAAAAATGTATAAGGATATGGTAAAAGAAATGAACATAATTTTATCACAGGAGGAGACATCCCAACAACAACGTGCATCAGAGGTACGTAATCATTCATTTGTTCTTTTATGTACATCGAAATTAACTATCGTATGAAATACTAATTTTCAATTGCTTTGTTGCAAAAAAGAATAAAAAATGGAACCCGTTCATCACAAAAAACAAGACAAAAAGGAAGAAAAGGGTGATTGCAAAGTTTGTGAGTACTCACATTTTCAGCCTTACTTAAAATTTCATGTTTGTTGTGATCTTTATATTTAAAAAATCAATTTACACTTGCCCATTGATGTCTTCTAATAGGTGCTAACATACAAAGAAGACCCAACCAATAAATTGATCAACATTGGGTTAAGTAAGGGTTGTGAGTATATGTTGAAGTATCAAGGTTTAATTGAACAATTTGTAAGTAGCTATGTTGATTAAATTCTCTTGTTTTATAATTAATAGAATAATAAGAAACATTTATATTGATCATATCAACTATGCTTTGTTGTGGCATATTAAACACGTAGGAAAAAAAATATGGAGAGCAACCAATAGAAGAGATTGTGATACAAAGCATGCAACATGGCTTCGAAAGCATGTGTATTTTTTATGAATCATTTGTTGCTATGGTATGTTTTTTTTATTTATGCAATCATCTATATTCTACTATATGTATAAATGTAAATTTACTTATTACACTTTATTTTTATGTTTGCAGATGGAACATGAACATTCAGAACATCAAAAACAATTCGATGAAGAAAACATTAGTTTAAATAACCAAGGTAGAATATTTCCTACAAGTGATGAAGAAATAGGGCATGTACACAAATTGAGTGATGACAACAGTTAAAGTGATGAATGACAATCAATTTAATTGAATGTTCCTACAAGTGTATGTTTTGGAATATTTGTCTGTGAAAATCATGGATTTTGTTCAATGTACCCAACATAATGTCCCAATTGCACGAGGACATGTTACCAATAAGTGCAACAATTACATATTGGTTGCATTTTGATTATTGTGTACCTTTACGCTATCCCATTTTGTATGATGATGTGTCTCTTATTCATATATAATAAAATGGGTTTCTTATTTTATTACATTATCGAATGCTGTAAAATGTTGCATTGTTGATTAACTAATATATGGATTATTTACATTGTTACAAATAACAAATATGTAAATCTTTGGATAATGCATTAATGCAATCATTTTATCAAAATGAAAAAACAAAAATATTAAAACAATATTATTATAAAAAATATTTGATTTTGAGATAACTAATAGAAAATTTGTAAAAAAAAAACAATTAATCAAAATATATGCATATTGGTGCACTGTATTCTTTTGAACTCACTAAACGATGCGTGCCATAAATTAGACGGCGGTGTGATTTTATCAATGCACATTAGTTCCCATTAATTAAATAAAAGCATTGGTTCCCATTAATTAAATAGAAGCATTGATGCTAACAATTGTGAAAAAATGTTGTTAGTTTAAGCAACAAAATGTACAATTTATTATATTTATTATTTTAAGCAACATAATGTATGACTAATCTCACTGGTGCTTTATATATAATATATGCATCAATACTTTATATATAATATGTGCACCAGTGTTTTATATATAACATGCGTACTAGTTCTTTATATAACATACACGTATCGATGCTTTTGTATATGATATACGCACCGATCATTTAATTATCATACATGCATCGATGCTTAGTTGATAAAATACAAACAAGAAGAACAAAAAAAATTGATAAATCATAAACAAGAACAACAAGATGGCGGAAAAGGCATAATAGCCAACCCATAATTATTCACTCCAATGTTACATATTTATAGTACAATGGGTGATGCCACCTCATAGAGATATTTGTTCTAGATCCTAAAACCATGCATGATGACTAGGCTAGGCAATCTTAACTAACTCATTAGTCATCACTTGAGGATATATTACTAATATCCTAAATGAATAATACAAATATAGGTGGCAATTTAGACTTAGTGATTGGTAAAGGTAAGTCATAGGATGACAATCTCCCCCTCAATCACAAGTCTGATCAATAATACCAGCAATAAAGAATAAACTGATATCAATTCCAAGTCTTCATAGTGAAACTCGTGAGCTGAGCCTCAATGAAGAACTTCCTGAAAAAACGTCAATGTGGATGCTGAACATGTTCATTCGAAATGAACTGGAAGAAAGCTGATATATGGAAGTGAACAGTTGCAATATCTGAACATTTCTTGATTGCTTGACAATTTGATCATTTTGCCAAGTATTTTAGCAAGAAGAATCTGATGTCTTCTACTAATTGGTGAACATGTAGTATCACCACTCTACTATCAGTGTATCACTGAAAGTGCTCTCTGAATTTGTGGTTTGGGATGACCACTAACCAATTGATACCATGTATCTGATGGTTTTTGGATAACCACTAACCAATCTTGACACTTTTAGGTGTCCAACAGCATCCCAATGTATCGTGTGTATGATTCAATTGCAAGTCATTGAACCATAATCCTGTCAAAGCCTGCCATCTCTGGAAAATATCACAATGTAATCATGTGAGCCAGGATGCATGCAAATTGTTTACTTAATGTAAACTCCAATTTGATGAGATTGAACCAAGAGAAGTGAATCAACTTCTAGTCTGACACATCCTTGAAAAATGCCTGACAACTCAATCAAATGCCAAGATGCAATGCAGAAGGATCCTCTTGTCCTCTGCTAGGTCGAATGACCATCTATGTGAACCAAATGTTCACATCGTTGCTCTCAAAATCAAAATCAAACATCCCAATTATGTATGATTCAACTTAAACTTATTAAACCATAATTCTGCCAAAGTCTGTCATCTACAGACCACAGTTACCCATTTGGCAAATTTCATGCCCATCTGGCATACTTGATGTTTTTTGTTGTTGAAACTTTCTATCTGACAACCATCTTCAATTCCATCATCAATTCCCCCCTTTGTCAGCTGAAAGGAGAGACCACAAGTGGTTTCATGAACCATCCTCACTAGAATTTTGAACTCCCCCCCTTAAGGTGCATGAGAGTTACATCATTGTACTCCCCCCTTCTATGCTCAAGAGAGTACCATACTAACACAAAGTGGGCATGTAGAAAAAACCACATGTTATCTCATCCTGTGAGGGCCATGCTCGAAAGCTACGCCATAAGGGGACCACTTATGTGAGGTAAAAAAATGTTATGTGATACAAGATTGGTCTTTACTCGAGATTGAATTCTATGGTAAGACTTATATAATCGCTTGGTTGTTGATGACCATTTCCAAGGATCAATCCACTCATAGTGAATCTTCAATCTTCCAGGTTTCTTCAGTGTTGAACATATGTCTGAAGAATGGTTATGCTTGCCACAATGTTGGCAAGGATGGAGATCAAAACACTAATTCTCCATGTGACCAACTCAATTACAATGTTGGCATGTATCATTCTGATGTTGAACTTGAACAGGTGAAGTTGAAGCTTCTTGAAGGAATCCAACACTTTGGAACTTGATTGGTCTGGAATAATCAGGAATATGAAAGGTAACTTCCTTGTCATATCCAAGTCCTGTTCTATTCTTTTTGTAGGTGATTTTTCCCAAGGTCTAATGATGGGGTTGGAAAGAGTATTCTGAACTTGTTGCTTTGAAATCCGTGGAAGTGGATTTACTGCATGTTGATGCATCATTGAAAGGTTTTCTTCATTAACCTCAAAAGAAAACTCTTGAATTGTAGGTTCATGAATAGTTTCAACTTTGTCTGAAACAGATTCTAAAGTTTTATCACTGTGTTGTTCCTTCACTGATTGTTGATTAAAAACATCATAATCATCAACATCATAGAGAGGGTTGTGCTGAACAAAAACTAGTTCAGAACACTTCACTGGCTGTTTATTTTTGAGATCAGTCAACTCATCATTCAATAGTTTGGATAGAGATTGAAGAAGTCTAACTTTAGCTTGCATCACTTGCAAACAAGTTAGCACTGATTGAAGAGTTTCTTTGTTCAATATTACTATATTGTCTTCAGTGGTGTTTATTAGAGTGTTCAGTAACTCTAATAATTCGAGACTTCGAGCCATTTTAAAAACACTAAATGAGGTCTCCTTGTACAGGTAGATCCTGATTACCTTTTGACTTGATAGAAGAAGGATTATTTGCAATTCGCTCACTTGAATCACTCGCTTGAACTTCATGCTCGCTTGTTATTCATGCTCACTTGAACTTGCCTTGCTTGAACTTCTGGTTCACTTTCTCTTCTCACTCGCTTGAATTTGTTTCTCGCTCGCTTGTACTCGCTCGCTTGAACTTTTCTTGCTTTCTTCCAAGAATTTGAGGATGTCGGTTACCACCGAAAATGCATCCAAAACTTTATGTTTACAATGATTTTAGTTTCAAGTACACATCCTTGTCAATTTCGACTCGAAAATGACTCTAGGGTGTCGGGCTCAGCCGAAAATGCACCTTATGACAAATTCAATTTCACTTGATTTATAAACACAAGTAAACTTACCAAATGACTATTTGCAAGTTACAATAAATCATGATTCAAAGTTGAGTTGATCTTCAAATTTGATGATGTTTTTTACTCCAAGTCATGTCCAATTATCCTTTCATTACAAGATTGATTTGTGCATTGCTGATATGATTGCTAATTTAATATCTTCGCTACTTCTTGATTACTTGCGCTCCATTGTGCTTGAGTTCAAAAACTTTGATTTGTCCATTACTGATGTAGTTGACGACTTGATTGTTTCAATGCGATGCTTGATTGAGTGCTTTGATTGTTTGTACTTCACTAGCGTTAATTGTGTGCTTGAATTAACTTGTTTGGAAGGTCATGTGTGTATTGCCGTATAATAAAATGTAAATGTAATTATGTCAAAACTAGACATAAAACACTACATAAAGAAACCATGAAAAAAATCACCAGTACACACTATACAAAATGTACCTAAGATCCCCTTATTCAATTTCGAACGGATCTAGGACACAATCACCACACAAAAAATAATAATTTTATTAATAAAAATGTTGCATGAAGCTTTCAACTAAGCTTCATTTCTCTTCATTCTACAAAATTCTCCATCCCATAAGTGCAAACAATTTTTACAATTACCATTCTCTCTCCAAATGTCCCAACTCTTCCAAATCCCAAAGAATTTAAAATTGACAGACCAAATCCTTGAAAACTAACATCAAATCTTCCTCTTTCAAAAGCATTACAATGCCACTTTTTTCTTATGACTCCTAAGAAGAATATTTTAATAAAATATTCTTTATATTATTCCAAAAGTGTCATAAATATGCCTTTAAATTAATTGCCACTTTTAAAAGAGCTTCTATGTTTGTTTCTTATATGCATGACTTTATTTGTTTTATTTTCATAGGAATGAAAAACAAATGAGTTTTAATTCTTTAAGAAGCTGCCAATCATCCAAACTACACCAAGCTGGCGATTTCGGATCTGAGGAGAGCAATCAGATTGCATTGAGAGGCACCAGATCACATGAAGATGATTCGAGCATCCAAGGCGACAATCTTCGTCAATCCTCCCATGGAACATAAAGTTAGAGATATAATTGTCAACCTTGTAGAAATATGGATCAACTATCCATTGCACCAGATCGCACCAAATCTCGTTAGTTTAGATGACAATCATTGGCAAATGAAATCGATTTCTTGTAGATAGTATGTAGATCGCAGAGGAGACTTTTGTGCCTTGATTCATTTCTTGGTTTGCACATTGAACAAATCCGAGGAAATCAGATCCACATTTTAGATCTCATAACTTTCTTGCAGCCGACAACTGTTCCTTTCACGTTGGTGCTTTCTATCCTCAACGCACTAGTTGTGTTCTCAGGTAACAACGTAGGTTCCTATAAAGCTATCCCTCCAGGAAGACTATATAAATTTGTTGTATACAAACACAATTCACTCCTATCCCTTGTATATAGGCGAAAACTATCATGAGTAAGTGACGGGGCCTCTCCTTTAACTGTCCACACTCAAATCATAATATTTAGCGAATTCAGTGGAATCTGAATAGAAATACCATGTAATACACAATTAGATAATCATACGATTTGGTTCAATTTCGTGGTAGCTTCTTCTTAGAAATCTGCAGTATTATGGAGATTGATGCCAACGGATCCATGTCTCTTCCTCATATGACCACTCCCACAACAGTGATGGAAAATTTCTTCTCCACAAAAAATTGTCTACAATCTTCTCTTTTATCCAGGAGTCGAGTCACTATGGATCTGGCGATGTTCTTTCTCTGTAGACAGGCCTCAAACCGGTGTCAATGGGAAACAATCAGGGTATCTTCAATACAACAAAAATCTATTCTAATCAAATGATAAACAAACTATGGAACAATCTATTCTTACACATTCTAATCTAATCCTGCAACAAGGAAGATTACAATGAGGTCATATTCCATCCTCTCTCGTGAGAGAGTCACGACTCACGACTTTTCATAATCGAGCATTTTTTTTTTGAGGAAATTTCAAGCAAACCTGTGCAGTAGATTGTTGAGCAGATCGGTGAGGAATTCGTGGAGAAACTTGAAATTTCACCAGAGTCATTCATCGTCCACCTGCATTGCTTCTGAATTTCGATTGATTGAATCTCTCGCTCCTGATAAATCATTGCTTTGGCGTTTAGGAATCTCAGTAGGTAAGGAAACTTCTATCATCACAACAGGTTAAGGCAACATATAAGCAACCTCTATTGCGATTTCATCCAGATCGTGCATTAAAAGATGGAGATAGAAAGTGACAACACTCCACGCACCAATCGGTGGATCGACAGTCTTGTAGACTAGTAATTTGACCCAACAATTAAATAAGCAGTAGCCCAGTAGGGAGAAACAATCCTGTAGGTGATTGGCAGCTTGTATGCAGTTTCTTTGCCACTGTAATTCGCCCTAAACAGTACTGAATACAACCTGAATAAGGGTCCTCCTTCCCACAATAATTTTGACACAGATCTAGAAGGATTGATCCACTGCTGATATGCAGTCTCCCAGCACCACTCTCAGCCAAAGAACAAGAGATATATTAACCCATAATGAGAATAACGTTGCCCAGGAGTGAGGAAAATCAGTCTTCACAATAATTTTGCCCTTCTAACACATAGGGTGCACCTAGTAGTTACAGAAAATGGGTAAATGAGGAACCCACGAATTCTTTAAGCAAAACTCGGCCTCCTTCAAGCTAGTCAGATCCCTTCAACAGGGAAACTTCTCTTCAACTCATTTTGGGCATCAATAGAGATTTTCATTGTTGGTACACTTAGTTTCTTCCACACAACAGATTATTCACTGTCCGCTCTTCTTAGTGTTGGCTTCTCCACACCCAACAATTTCCTTATTTTCGCTCTTCTTAGTGTTGGCTTCTCCACACCCAACAATTTCCTTATTTTCGATGCAACAACTACATCGATTACAGAAAATGGATGAACAAACATCTCACGCTAGTCAACAAATTTGGGCACTCAAAATCAAAACTTTCACAAACAATACACTCCTCTACTCTATACATGTTCCTGGGAACTCCCATGAGGGAGTCACTCCAGCTTTGATACCAATTAATAAAATACAGACAAGAAGAACAAAAACAATTGATAAATCATAAACAAGAACAAGAAGATGGCGGAAAAGGCATAATAGCCAACACATAATTATTCACTCCAATGTTACATATTTATAGCACAATGGGTGATGCCACCTCATAAAGAGATTTGCTCTAGATCCTAAAATCATGCATGATGACTAGGCTAGACAATCTTAACTAACTCATTAGTCATCACTTGATGATATATTACTAATATCGTAAATGAATAATACAAATATAGGTGACAATTTAGACTTAGTGATTGGTAAAGGTAAGCCATAGGCTAACATTAGTAACAAAAAATGGCATCGAAATCTCACCTCAATCTATGGAATTTTCACTATCATTTTGTACATGTAATAATACAGGCACCGGTGCAACCATCTATAAAAGCATTGGGGTCTAATACTTATACGAGCACCGATGTTGCATAAAAAATAACATGCACCCATGTGTACAGTAACAATAAATCACTAGTGTTTCATATAACATAAAATACGGTATCAGTGCACAATATTTTTAAGAGCACTAGTGCTTTGTGATTGTGTGTGTGTACTAGTTCATGTTACTTAAAAACACATTGGTTCATGTTTCGTAAGAATGCACTAGTTCATGTTAATTAGAAACGCACTAGTGCTTTTTTTTAATAATAAAAGCACCAACAAAAAAAACTTCTGCTACAAACTTCGCACACCCAATTTTTTTTAGTTATATGGAACATCCATTAAAACCTTCACTAAAACCTCTACTTAAAATAGCAGAAGTTGTAGCGGGGGATTTAAAAAAAAAAAAAATCCAAATCTTGTAACACTAAAAACCTCCTCTACAAGGTGTTCTCCTTGTAGTGTATCTCTCCTCACTCGACTGCTACTTCACATTCTGAAAGCCACTTCGTCCATAGATGTAACCCTTTTGTGCACTTCTTTCTACTACCATGCTTCATTTTGGTAAGGCCATCTATATTTACATGTATGGCAGTGGTGGTTTATTGTATTCAGTGGATCATGCCTTATGAACCTCTCTTATCCAAAATGAAAGGTGGTCAGGGTTTCTACCTCTAAAATGTCTTCTTTGACATCCTTGATCCCATAATATCCTATATGGAATGGAAATGGGGGCCATAGTACTTACTTTTCTTGGCAAGTGATTCCCCAAATCCATATAGAAATGTTTGATATGACACCTCATGTAAAGACAACTTGTCAAGAATGAATTTGGGAAACAAATGGAATTCTTTGGTGGATCCAAAAATACTTATATAAGTTGTCTAATCTATATGATACTATTCATCCACTTCACCAATCATTTGCATGGCCTTTTCTATCATGCATTTTTCATGTTTACAGAAGATTATTTTATACATGCGAGCTATGAACTTCTTGCAAATCTTTGTGTAATGTATTTTGTAGTGATGTTCCCATAAAATCTAATAGTATACATGTATGGATGCCTCGTTGGATTTCCATTGCCATGGAAAACTATTCACTATGTAGGAAATGTATAGTAGATAAGAGGAAATGAAAAATGTTAGGTACACGCATAGGGATGTGTGTTTGGTCCTAGAGACAGTTGTGTTATAGATGTTGAAAGGATAGAGGCCCAATTTAAGATTGTTCCAATCTAAGTAATAGCATGAATCATTGGCACCCATGATTCTTTAAATTGTGTGGCATCTTCCTCTCTATACAGTATGTTGATCATATCCATTGTGATATTTAATGGTCTTATTAAGTGCTTAGTGGGGTAAGCTCCTAATCTCCTTGCCCTGAATGCTTTGGGAGTGACCCACTAGATTTTGAGGAGATCTTGTGATATTTAATGGTCTTATTAAGTGCTTAGTGGGGTAAGCTCCTAATCTCCTTGCCCTGAATGCTTTGGGAGTGACCCACTAGATTTTGAGGAGATCTCTATAGTTTAATGGAAATTGTAGTATCCACCCTTTAGTGAGGTTGACGACAAGTTGTGGGAACTTGTAGAAAACTTCATGGGTTGAAAGATGGAATGAGGCAATAGCTTTCCCAATAGTATCCCTGACTAAACTATTTTTGATATTTTCTTTGTTGATGAGCCATGAGATGACTTTAGCACAAGGGAATACTACAAGTTCTTTTTGTTTCCATGGTATTTTCAATGCCATATCTAGATCATGTGACTCATCAATTTTAACAATAGAGCACATTATGACACATGGTATTTGTCACTCAAATGAATACCTGTGAAAGTGTTAACAACACCACATTAGTTTAGTTGGATACTAAAATCAGAATAAAATTCCTATTCTGAGGAAATAATCTTCTCTTGAAATACAAAATGGAGAGGCGTGATTTTCAAAGAAGTGGTTTCAGAAACCCATATATTTTGTTGTTGGGAATTTCAAGAGAATTCCAAATATTTCAACCAGACATTTCACTTTGTATCTGTTATTAAGCTTGAGGATCAAACCTCTTAGGTATTTTCCCAAAGACAATGATAATAATGAGGAAATTGTGTTGAGTGGATAACAACGGTGTATGTAGATCCATATTCAATTTTTACATTTTCTTCTCTTGTCGTGGTCGAGGGTTATTTTTATTTTTATCAAAGAATAAATAGGGCATGTAAAAACCCTAGAAAGTGGAGGAAATACTCTTGAAGCAGAAGCAAAGAATCGAAGGAGAATAATCAATGCATGAATAACAAGGGAATGATGAAATATTTTAACTAAGATTAATGGGGAATACCAAATAGTTAGAATAGAGGGGGAAACTTCCTTAGTGGAGAAAATGAGAGAGAGGGATGATTGTCTAGGTTTTTTTTTTATTATTGGTCCCCATCCTTACCCTCCAAATGGTCATCTCCCCTATCCCCTTGGGTTTTGAAATTGAACAAATCATATGGTGGGATAGGGTGCAATGGTTTCCCCTTACGCAATGATCCGAAAATGAGACCTCAAATTCGGTTTTGATAGCCTCTTTATTCATGTGGTTGTGATAATTTTCTCAGCGAGGTGGTCTATGGTTCATTGGAATTTTCTCCTTTATGGTTGTTTGTGATTGTGTGATAAATTATGAGATTTTTGGTTATGGTTGCATAGTGAATGAAACAACATTCATTGAATGAGTTGACACTAAACCAAATGAACCTTCAACCACCGAACATAGACTCTGCATTCTACAAAAGAGATGGAAATAGGTAAAAGAAAATTGAATTGAAAAGGTGTAGAATTATGGATATGAATTAAGAAATTCCTAAGCAATGAACCCCATTAGTTTCAACAATAATAGGAGCATAAGCAAAAGTGGTGGGGCCATTATTGAAGAATGAAAATGCGAGTCACTTAGTGGGGGAGGAATCCTTTAATATGTATCTCTTTCCTTCCCACATGTTGATGCTTATCTCTTTTAGGGGTCCACTAATCCTCAAGGTTTGGATTGGAAGCATTTTTTCTTAATAATAACTAGATTTATGTATGTGGCCAAGGTGTTGTGCAATTCCATGTGAAAATTACTTTCATTAGTAAAGCTCAAAAGGGTTCGAATCTCTATATGTGTTAGTTTTGTAACTTTTCAATTTGAGTGCTACCTCTAATAGGGAAGGTTTATGTTTTTATTATTTTAAATGGCTAGGTGGAAAACAAAACAAGAAGAAAACCCCCAATGACAAATGATATCCTAAAGGCAAAGAAAATAAGGATTCCATTAGGAGGTGCAATGCTTACCTAGAATCACTGACAAATGTCAGTAACCAAGTGGGTGGTTCATTATAGGTGGTGCCCCTTTGATCTCAATGGGAATGAGAGGATCTATACAACATTTGTTCTCAATAGGTGATAACTCACTCCAAAAGATAAACCTGAACAATATAATTAAACAAATAAACTTTCAATCTCCTTTTATAAAGACAAAGCATACACTTTGTCTTTATAAAAGGAGATTGGAACTTTATAATGATACTCAAAATCAATATGCTTTGTCTTTGTCTTCGAGCTCTTTTCATCACTGCTTTTCTGTAATATGCCACAAGAAGGATGGACTGGTGATGTGATTCCATCCTGATTCAATGTTTCTCTCCCTTCATATGAGCAAGCCAACTCTACCACGTATTTTTCCTTCACAAATGTGGTCTTGTTGTTCATGGAATTTTCTTTTCCACCATTGAAACCTTGGCCTTCATCCTTGGCCCTTGGTTCAGCTACAATGGGACTTAGGATGCCTTGCTTTATCTTGTATAGACCTTGTCCATTATATCCCATCTCCCTTAGTATCTTGGAACCAATTCCTCTAGTATGATTTTCAAATTCACCAAAATTTTCTTAAGAAATGTCCAAGGAAGGTGAGTTTATCAAAGTTGTCTTGGTCATGGTGTTGGCTTCGGTAGTGACAATGGAAGGTGTCTTTTATTCCTAGTTCTCTTGGACAAATTATTGTAGCTTTGCCAATGCTTCTTCCTTATATTCCAAATATTGTTGTAGTTTAGTCACAATATGAGTGATCCTATCATATTTCCAACTATCCACATGAATGACCTTCTCATCCAACTGTATAAGATAAGCTATGATCTTGTCCCAATATACCATAACAACTAAGAGCGAGTCTCGACATCCATCAAATTGGTTATTTAGCAATGTAAGCAGTCTTTTCAAGGTCTCAAGGTTCTTCTCCATATTTTCCATCATCTATTCATACATCTCGACCTTCTCCTTCAAGTTCTTGTTCTCTTCTCAAAGCTAAGCACCAATAGATTGCAAGTCTTCCAACCTTTATTTTTTTTCTTTACCCATACTCAGTGATCTTTCTCTTCAAAGTACTAGAAGTTGCATCAAGTTCAAGGATTCAAATGCTTTAATACCTTATGATCTATAAATGAGGGACTTATATCCCACACACTTCACTAATATAGATACTTTTTGGAATTAAATTTATGTTCTCTATTCTCAGGCTTATACAAAAATATCATTCTTTGGAATGGCTACAAGGATTTTTTTATCAGTTCATTTTTTAGTGAAACTACTCTTAAATATTAGAGGTATGCCATTGTCTCTAGTGTAACCTACAAACATCAACCAACTAACCACACAAAAGAAATTAGGCCAATAAAAACCAAGACTCTGCAAATACTCTATCATTGAGAACTTTATCTTTAGTGTAGCTCCTTTTAACTTTTATATCCAATTGAACTGAATCTATCAAGATGATCAGGCTAAGATAGTATCTTAGTTATCTGTGTGTATTTAGTTTTGATTGTAGTGCTCTAGTTCCAGGATAGTTACTTTACATGCACCACATATTGTAAAGTGCAATTAACACAAATCAAATTATCAATGAGAATGCAAGAATCCAACATTTGACATGGAAAACAATATGTTAGTAGTTAATACCAAACCTCTTATACAAAACAAATTCAAAAGAACTGTGTTCTACATCTCTATGCCCAATGGAACTCACTCCAACATAGCAATAACATCCCCATTGTAACACAACTTGTAATAGGAGATCTACTTTGCAAATATGTTACCTAGCACTTGTGCCTTTGTTTAGAATTGGCACTCTCTATTGTAAGATTGGGCTCATGGAACCAATTTCCTTCTCTATCACCAAAACAAATAGCACAATTGGTGAAATCCATTGCTCTAGCAAATACAAGGATGATTCTACTTCACTCATTGGAAATGCTTAATAATCAATAAGCAAAACCAATCCCTCATTTATAGGTTTCGTATGTATAGGCTCAAGCTTCAACTTTGAATTTTTAAGGAAAACAATACTAATAAATCTAATATCTTTACCCAATCCCTAGAAGGCCACTTGCAAATATTTCACATACAAGTGTTAATTTGGACACTTATTTAAATCTTAAACACTAAAACCATTTCCAAGGAGACTGGGTTAAATAACAATAAGACAATGTCCCAATGAAGAAAAAAATGTCGCTTCTCTCATTTAATTTTTCATTTTCAATGACCTTAATATTTTATATAACCTCAGTAATTTCCAAAATGCACTTAGGCACTCAGTCCTACAACCGTGCACTTGTCCAAATTCATTTTGGATCAAAATATCAAGATATTTTTCACATGACATTTAAAGTTTTTATACAAATTTTAGGAGAGGATTTAGGAAAGGTTTGAAAATTTGCTTAAAGTTTTCATTGTTTTTTTCCTTGAATATATGTGTGTGTACATACATATATATGGGTCTAGCCCAGGTGGTTGTGGGATGGAGTGTTATCCTCCTCATCTAGGTTTTATTCCTATAAGTGACATGTTGAACTCATAATAAGTATATTGTTGTGACATCATTTCGCATCCACAAAAAGATTTAAATAATCTTCAAACATCATCCAAAAATTTATAAAATATGGCTATAATAGCAAGAGTAAATAATGTGCAATGGTGGAGGCTTAACAATGACACCTTGTTGGCATGAATCTTAATGTAAATTCGTAATGTGTATTCAATATTTCTAACATTAAAATTGTAAAACCTTTTTCTTTAAAAGTTTCAAGAAAGAGTCTTAAAGAAAGTATCCTTAAATTGTAATATATTTTGCTCCATTTTTATTTAAGAAAGTATGGTGGAAGGATTGGGAATTAATGTGTAAAAGGTTCAAACTCACTCTCAAGAAAAGAGAAGCGGGAATTAGCACATTGTTGTTCGTTTTATCACCCAAAAGGTTTGGGATGTAATTGACTAATCCAAGAGTCAAAAAGAAGTTGGTCATATTTTTTAACCTTTTAAAAGAAGCGAGAGAGGATTTTTGAAAAAGTTAAAAAGGATGTTGGTTAAAACAATATTTTTTACTATTTTTTCTTGTAAAATCAATAACAAGATTATTTTCATATGGTGATTATGTCTTATACTTGTCCTATAATAAAAATAAGTGGGTCTAAGATACATGTTGTTATCGTGTACAATGATGGATGATTTCTTCTAAATTCTTGATGGTGGATATTGTGTGTCTAGTTTTGACACTTAATCTGCATGCTTGCAATTTTTTTCAAATTATTCATGGTGATTATCACTACAACTTGATAATAAAATAATCTTACAAAAAACAAGTATCTAATTTCATGTAGCAAGAGGGATAAGAGTTGCTTGTACCTCTAAAATTGATGGATCATGGTCAAATAAATAAAATTAAATTCAAAAGTCATAACCATTGATGTTTCATTTTTTTTCACTTTGTAATGGGTTAAGACCTAATAGCATTGTATAAATATGTATGGGTTTTGGGTAGAAAGAAAAGGAGGAATAAAAAGAGAGAGTCGGTTTCTTGTATTCTTGTGAGTTGAATATCAGTCGAAGAGGTATGTGTGCACTGCAACATAGAACAACTTGGGAAGGTTTGGGTTTTAACTGAAGATTATTGTAGGAACATAGTGTGCACTTGTTGTAAGGATTGAACATGAATAATATAAGAAGTCAGTCGTTGTGGATGCAGCCCAGTTTGGGGTGAATCACGTTAAACTCTTGTGTCTTGATGTGTTTTTCATCATGATGTGTTGGTATATTATGTTCATTATGCATGGGTAGTATATGCTTAATGGCTAATAGGAATATGTATCTAATGGTTTTGTGCACTTATTGAATGGTTAAAAAGGATGAATTTGGCATATGTTATGATGTTGTTATGAGTTCGCGCACAGGGTATATGAATGAATGTTAAGTAAAGGGTAAGGATGAATGCCTCATATTCCCCCATGACTATGGAAACCTAGTTCCTGCAATCCCCGTAGGTACCTCAGGTGAGAATTCACCTGCCTATAGGTGATGCTGAAAGGGCTGGTATCTTGAGATTTGTTGGTGAATTAATGTTGAACCCCAGATTTTCCCATTGCGTGCCAACAAATGGTTTTTTTTTCAGGTTTGGTATATGCGATTGAAGGGAATATGGAGACCTACTAAGAAGGAGATCGAACAATGGATGAACATGAAGGAGATCGAGTTTGTTATAGATTAGAAGAAGAATCCACATATCGGCGTAGAGGAATGTAGTATAAAGGTATGTGTTTATAGATTTGCATGAAATTTGTTTCGTTGACTTCCCAAATATTTTAGCAGAGTAGATCTGGATATTTGTTGAACAAATCAGAAGATATCGAACTTCATTTCCAAGGAATTGGACTCCTAAATTGATTCAACAAGTTAATGCAGTAAGCAATAAGACATCATGCACAATGGATTACTGGTTGGATAGTGTGATGGGAGGTTACATTACTGAATTTGTCGTAGATTGCACTCATTTGTACAGTGCTACTAAGAGGAAATTATTTAAAGGAACACGTGGTAGATACCTGAAGTCACTATCTACTAGGATTAAGATATTGTTTTGTAACAAGGAATTCAAGAAGATGGAATCTGATTACCTAAGAAGCTAAGCACCTTTAGGTACATAGGAGAAATGGGGGTTGACTAGGGAATGATCTGAGCGTAAAAAAGGGTGAAGAGAAGGAATGAGGAATGGATGGGTTGAGGATGTTGAGAGAAGAAGAGTGTGCAATGAATGAAGAGATCAAAGTATTATGCAGTGGTAAGATATTTAGACCGAATAAGAGGAGGATTGTGTTTGAGAGAGAGCGACAACACAATGAGATCGAGGAAAGAGACATTTGTGCAATATTCCAAATTGAATGGAATTTTATGCATAGAAGAGGAAAAAATCAGGCAGCTCAGTCCAGTAGAAGAGGATCCCACTCAAATTGGACTTTGCGTCGAATCCACGACCCCATGTGCATCATCAAGAACTTGGGTAAGATCTCAAAGTTTTGTCAATTGTCGCTAGTGGAGGATGTAAATATAGTAGTAGAAGTAATCAGAGTAGAAGAATTAGTCTGTCGATTCAGAACCAGTTAGTGAACATGTCAAAAAAGAATGTCGTATAGAACACGATGGTGGGGGTAGATCCCACCTTAAGGAATCGTCTCTTTCAAGGGGTTGGTTCAGAAGATACAGAACATCATTTTTTCATTTGTGATACAATATGGATTTTTAAGATCATCCAGGATGATGATGTAAAGATTCTATTGTTAGCGACGACCTTCACGGATCACACATTATTATGGTATATGAAATATCAAAGTACTACACCTAGGGGTCACACTAGAACATTGGCAGAGGTAAGACAAACCTTGTTGAAAGAATTCCAGAATCCTAAGTCTCAGTTGCAGTGCATTATAGAGCTGAAGGAGATCAAACAGATAGTAAATGAATCAATGTGGGACTATGATCAAATGTTCAAGATACTAAAGGATCAACTCACATTCCAGATTCCATATGAACAACACAAGGATTGGTTTATTGTAGGATTTTTTCCGCATATCAGTTTCCCTTTGATGCAGCAGAATATTGCGTCGCAGTAAGAAGCTTTGGAAATTGCTATGAAATTGGAAGAATCTCCTATAGGAGAAAATAACGCATGGATGGCTCAAGTTCAGTCACATCTGACCTCACTAATTATTCAGTTACAGGAAATTAAGAAAGGAAAATAAAAGCGTGAGCAAGTCTGGTGTATTGCATGTAGAACACAGGGTCATCATAAGGATGGATGCCCATATTTTCAACCATATTTGAATATGGGAGCTCTGAATCCATTAGGTTTATATTTTAATATTTGTAAAACGGTGGGTCACCACCCTCATAATTGTCGGTTGATGTAGAAGTACCAGAGTACTTCAAAATATCTATTTTGTAGATTTTGAAAGTTTTTCAGACATGAAGAGAAGGATTGTCGTGCATTTGACTTGATGAGAGAGTGCAGTGCATATGCATATAGAGTACAAGGAGAAGAATCAAAAGGAGGGGATCCACAGTATAATAATCCTAGAGGTTATAATCAAGGAGGGCGAGGAGTTTCTAGAGGATGCAAAAGAGGGCCTATTATATGTTATAACTTTAATCATCCCGGACACTTGGTGCGATACCATCCGAACCCCTGCATGACGTGTACTTATTGAAAAGTGATATACCATGTGACATAACATTTCCCACAGTTGATCGTGAAATGGCAAGAAAACAGGAACGAAAATGTACATATGATCACAGCAGAAGCGAGCGATGAACAACCTAAGATAGCAATGGTTACACACGGAGGGACGAGAACTGAAGTGGATGCATTAGATCAAGGGAATCAAATCCACCAGTGGATAAGGAAATCATTCGATCCTCTTCCATTGTTTGATCTGATAAAAGAGAAAGAGACCTACCAGCAAGCAAGAAAATAATTGGTTGGAGCATAATGGATAGCTTCAACTTCATCCATTCAACCTTTGTATGATAGACCGTTAGTGTATGATATGCCTCCAGTATATAAATCTTCATAAATTCAAGTTGAAAAGGTCAAAACTTTGAAATATTTCTTAATAATTTGTTTAGAATTAATGAAGGCTGAATCTTATTTAAGCATACTACATGGAATGATTCATCGTTGCACCTAAGAGAAAGAGATACATGTCACAAACAAAGCAGTTAACTAGGTGCACCGTAAGAAGAGAACAAATAGGGAGTTTTGACTCAATGCGCAGTTAGGTAACTATGAGATGGATAATATCCTTCTAGTTATAGGCTCCAATATGAATGTCATTCTGAGGCAGACTTGGGAGATGATGGTCCAGTCGAAGCTGATTTTGTCTCCTATCCAGTTGAGATTAGTGAGCCTGTTATCTCCTCAAATAGTTTTGTAAATTTTGAGGAATTTCATCCTTTCGGGCTTAATTTATCTTTTTTGGGGTCATTTGCCAAGCTCTCCCTTACCTCCAAATTCTTCATGCAGCTCCCATTGATCTCTATTTCCCAGAAATCCTTTGGTCTCTTTCTCTTTACCTACAATACACAAAATGAAAATACATGTTACCATAGCCTATAACCCTAGCTTTATTGGCTTTTATACTGTCAAACAATAATATGCATTTTGTTATGAAGTGGTGAGTGCTCAAAGTGATTCTAAAACCTAAGTCATGCCACACCAAATATGCATGTCTAAGTCTAAGTCTTGTTTCAAATCAAATCAAACCTAGCCTCTCAGGTCTCATGGTTTTTCAAAAATAATTTTTGGAAAGACCATGTGCTACTCACAAGTCATAGCCAAGTTATAAGTCAAGTCATGAGTTAACCTACGAGCCTAACTTTCATGCTAAGTCTAAAGTAAAAAGTAAACATATTGAAGCCAAAATCTAATCCACATGTCGACTGACTAGCAACAAAGCCAAGTCATTGGGTCAAACACAGCCATAAGTCAAGACATGAGTAATGCCATAGTTTGAGTTATGATTTAAGCCATAAGTTAACATCAAATCACAGCACAATTGTCGAGCATCATGTCTTTTTACTACTCATTGATAATTCTATATAAGCCTTCGCATATATAGAATTAACATAATCCAAAATCCTAATGTGTGTGTGATATAATGATGAACAAAATTTAAAATAGTAAAATACAGAATGAAGATGGGTGACAGATGCATGCGCAGGTGTCCTAGATTGAGGATAGCTTGAAATTTGAAATTTGATAGGTTCAGGGTTCCGAGATTCCTTATGTTGAGATGCAAGTGTAAATGATGACTAAATAAATTGCTCCATGCATGCAATCATGGGCGAAAATGCCAGATCGGAAGCATTGGGCCCAAATAAAATAATGAGTTTACAGGTGTTGGAAGGTCACAGTGATTTCAAAACAATCTTGCAAAAGATGATTTTGGTATCCAGCGTTGCATAGTTTGAGGTAAATTGTGTTGAGATCACTATTATCGCCAGACCATGCTTCTAGAAGAATATTTCGACATTCTTGTGTTGCAGAGATTGAAGTTACTGCACCAAGCAACAAAGTTTGAGAAGCGTTTTCATTGAGATTTCAAATGACAGAAGATTGTTTTTTGTTTATGAGATCCAAGTCATTATGGATCAGAAACTTAAAGCAGCCTGGTCAGGACATATCACAACAATTCATGTCATTAACTCTGACAAAAGTATAGTTGTCTCTGGCTCCGATGATCATTGCGTGTTTTGTATGGGAAAACCTGTTTTCTGATTCTCAACAGAGAATTGGAGTTTTCATATAGTTTTCAAGGGAAAGACAAAGAATTTTTTTGGTGTTTGCGAGATCTAATACTATTAAAACTCCTCTCAGACCTTGTTTTGACATCTGCCGAACAGAAGGTGGGTTCTACATTCAGATACATAATAAAACCAATTGTTCTTTTCCCTTGTTTTACAGAAACCTTATTAGCCTTTGAAACATGGTTTGCTAGCCTCCTCTGCTCATGTTTCTTCGTTTCTTTCTTCACAAAGCTATAATGAAGGGTATTTTTGTTTACCTAGGCTAATATGGCATAGTATGCCTTCCGATTTACCAAATGAATGTAATGCTTTCTCATTCCAGAACAAAACCAAAGGTTTTATCTACAATATACAAATTAGAAGTGGATGATTGCAGATGTTGATAGGTTGTTTGATGAGATGATGGAGACATAGGCCAAGCAGCTACAAAAAATCTCAACGAAGAATCCAAAAGAGTGAAAGATTAAAGGAATTTTGAAATTTTGCAATTTTGAAGATTGCTTCAAAACAGAGTTTTCGGTTGTTTAGACATGCATTCACATCTGTCTTTAGCCACCGAAAGCAGAGCTTTCAGTGGCTTACAGGTTCATATTTTATCTCTCTAGTCACCGAAAGCACGGAGAAGGGAAGAATGGCACTCTTTTTGCACAGATCCAAGTTTTATCATCCTAAAGAGCACGAGGATGATTTATAAGTGAAGTTTTAAATTAAGAGGATCTGTTTCAATGTGTTGTCCTAGTTTTGGAGCTACCAGCAAGGTAAAAGAGATAAAGTTTTTTGTGTATTAATGATAGAAGAATGACTTGTTTTCCAAGGTGGCATTCTCAACCTCATCCATCAGCCTTGAAGACTTGTGCAGTTTTCAAAGACTCTAAAGTTATCAGAGATTTGAGGCATATAAAAGGCAAATAGGTTATGAAGTGTTCCAATTTTTGGTTGAAGATATGACCAGCTATCAAAGAAGGATCTCAAGTTTCCTTGTCATCACTAGGAGTTTGCTAAAGAGGTCGAATATGTTGAAGATCAAATTGTGAATCAAATTGCACCTTGAGAATAAGATCTATTTCCTAGAATCATGTAATTGGTTAGATTTGTACTCACTTGTAATTCTGAGATCCATGATTTGAGGATCAAAAAATGTTTTCTTAAACTTATTTAAATGGATAGAAGCCGCAGTCTGCAGGGTTGGACTATGGAGACTTGACCACTACTATTGTATTCTTCAGACTTTTTGAATATATATCAGACATAAGTTTCTTTTTCCATCTCTGTTCAGACTTTCATATTCTCTCTTATCCTACTTGTATCTAAATATTATGTTCGTTGTTTATTGTTTATCTGATGTATGATAACTATCAACTTCTCATTACATCCATAAACATATAATCTGCAAGTACTTTACTTATTTTATCTGGCCATTCATATGTACTTTGTGTATATGTTTCTTCTAGTATTATAGGTATTCTCCATACTTTCACTGTTTATTAAATATTCTAAACACCTTTGGTTGAAAGACTTATCTTTCTGAAAGTATTCATATATGTCTAGAGTGTGTGAGATTTGATTGAGTCATCCATCTTGATCCATTTGATTAAAACATTGAGAAATTAGTAAGTTACCAAGATTCTTCGAAGTACAACCTAGAAGAATTTCTTGGAGTGATAACAAATTGGCGTCGTTTCCGGGGAGAGGAGATTGAAGCTCAACTTCCTTGGGAGATAAAAAGATCCATCTTTGATGATAGACAAAGTCTAGACACATTTTCGGTTGTAATCATCTATCTGGCATGAAGGAAAGATTCAGTGGTGACTTCATTGTTCATAAATCTATTGGTGACTCCAATGGTATGAAATGAACAAGAGGTATGCATTTTGCAATTTCTCAAGTATTTTTGGTTACCCTCATCCAATACCTAGTAAAGATGAATGGGAACCTAGTATTCTTAGATTTTGAGGAGAAGAGTGGGAAGTGCTAGCTGAACAGTTGTTGGATTTTCATGACTTTATTCATCGTCTTGAAATTGTACATGAGGATGTTCAGATCAAGCTCTTTGGTTTTTCATTAGAGGGAATTGTTCGTGATTGGTACCGATCTCTCCCTATTTCTAGTATCAGCGCTTTGGCAGATTCTCATGCTGCCTTTCATTTGTTTTGCAAAGGCATATTTTCAGCTGACCTTTTATATCCCAAATGTTGTCATGATTTCAATTTATTGAACAAAGATCTGAATATTCATGAAGACTTTGCTTCAGCAGAAGATATCTCTCATCATGATCAAGGGACTGCTGATCCACATTATGACAACCATGGTGATGTTTTTGACATTGTATTAAATGCACCTATTGAAGAGGGTTTTCATGAATATCAAAATATTTATTTTGGAAAATTTAAAGATGATGAGAAGATTGACAGATCAGCAGGTGAAAGTTTCGGAGCTGCAGTAGATACTAAGGGTAGCTCACAGTTTCCATATTTGCAGATCAAGGGAAGTTGTAGTAACCATGAGGAATGGGATTTTTAGGAACTATCTAATCTTCAGCTAGAGAATCAGGAGGATCCTCCTTCTCATTATGAATATGCTGTTTCAAATTATGATGAGGAACAAGGTGATATTTTTCCAAATCTGTTTCAAGATCTTATTGTTGATACTTCTATACAAGAATATTCATCTTTATCATTAGGATCTTATATTTATGCTCCTACATTTGATCAACACAGTGATGAGGAAGAAGATTTTAAGGTTTGTGAAGACTTATTGCCTACTAAAATTTCACCTAGTTCTTCTTTTTAGTAGAGAGATAATAAAAAATGTGTGCATGCTATGATTGATGCTTGTTACGAATCTACTATTCAAAAGTCCAATGAAGATATTTTTAGTTTTGATATATCTTTCAAAGACATTATTGTTGGAGAGGAAATCGTTTGCTATGATAAATCAGCATATAGTCATGATGGATTCAGATTACAGAGATATGGTGAAGAGGAGCAGAAAGTTTCAGATCAGTAGTTGAGATTGTATTTTCCTCAAACATAAGAAGAACATTTCATATTCAACATTGACATCAGTAAAGGCAGCCAACATCACTTCAATTTTCAATTGAAACAGTATTATGAAGAGGTATTTCTTTGTGTCTTTCATGACCCTTTTGTTGATTTTATGGAATCCATGAGCAAAATAAATATCAAAACATTTTTTTCAGACGAAGGACAGTTTTATCATTTTTTCAAACCACTTTTCTATTGGCTATGCATTCCATTAATTTTTGGGTCAAGATCAAGAACAGATTCAGTAAATTAGTTTCTGATATGGCTTCATTGGAAGCATGAGTTTACTTAATTAAGCATCAGTACAATGGTTAGAGTAGGAGTATATAGGAGAATAAGCTCTTCATTTGAGCAAGTAGAATCTTTCAGTTATTGGTTGTTGAATAAACAGGTAGTCTACAGGCAAGCTATAGGTTTGCAGGCTACAGGTTTGCAGGGGATTAGTTCTAAAGGAAAAATGACTCCATAGCCCAATGGACTAGACACAATACAAATTGTGGATGATTATTGAGCAGGTTGCAGGATTTTCAGGTTAAATGGATAGGCACAAGTCTACTTTTTCTTGAAACCTCACAGGGAGGCTTTCATCCCCAAAAGGAGCCATATGTTATCTCCTCAAATAGTTTTGTAAATTTTAAGGAATTTCATCTTTTCAGGCTTAATTTATCTTTTTTTTGGTCATTTTCCGAGCTCTCCCTTATCTCCAAATTCTTCATGCAGCTCCCATTGATCTCTCTTGCCCAGAAATCCTTGGTCTCTTTCTTTTTACCTGCAATACACAAAATTCAAATACATGTTACCATAACCTATAACCCTAGCTTTATTGGATTTTATACTATCAAACAATAATATGCATTTTGTTATGAAGTGGTGAGTGCTCAAAGTGATTCTAAAACCTAATTCATGCCACACAAAATCTACATGCCTAATTCTTATGCCTAAGTCTGAGTCTTGTTTCAAATCAAATCAAACCTAGCCTCTCGGGTCTCATGGTTTTTTAAAACTAAATTTTGGAAAGACCACGTGCTACTCACGAGTCATAGCCAAGTTATAAGTCAAGTCATGAGTTAACCTACGAGCCTAACATTCATGCTAAGTATAAAGTAACAAGTAAACATATTGAAGCCAAATTCTAATCCACATGTCGACCAACTAGCAACAAAGCCAATGTTGGCATGTTTTCAGACAGAGGTAGAGTATGCGTCTTTGTCATTGATGGAAAAGATCAAGACCAACAGCGCAACGATGATCACATGGCAATATCAGAAGAAAAAACTCCAGGATTCAAGGAAGCAACTCATGACAAGAATGATGAAATTGTGAAATGCGAAACCACGACATTTCGGGGTTTCGGATACCGGGAGTTGGAGGTGTCAAGGACACTCGTGACAAGAATGCCGAAATCGTGAAATGAGAAACCACGAATTAATCTGAGTCGTTGATCAAAGGGAGATCATGGACCGTTGATCTGACTTCATTTCGGAGTTTCGGATACCGGGAGTTGGAGGTGTCAAGAACACTCACGACAAGAATGATGAAATCGAGAAATGTGAAACCATGACTTAATCTGAGTCGTTGATCAAAGGGAGATTGTGGACCATTGATCTGACTCCATTTCGGAGTTTTGGATACTAGGAGTTGGAGGAGTCAAGGAAGCAACTCACAGCAGGAATTCACGATATGCAAAATCACGAAAAGATCTGGGCTGTCGGATCGAGGATTGATCTGGACCATTGATCAGACATGACGAAAGGCCCGTGAAGTTTCAAAATCACGATAAGATCTGGACCATTGGGTCCATAGGACACGTGGAAATAGATCGTCATTTCGCTGACTGGAAAGTCAAAGGAGCGGGGTTCCCTAACCTCTCGAACTCGCGATATGCAAAATCGCGAAATGCCGAAATGTTGAAATTCCAAAATGCGAAAAACACCTTTTGGTGTAGGTTTTAGATACCGGGAGATGGAGTGTCGAAACACTTCACCACAGGAATGCTGAAATGTCGAAATGTGAAAAACACCTTTTGGTGTAGACTGTGGTCACCGTCAGTGGTCATGTGAGAGGGAGGAGCTAACACCAAGCTAATCTCCTTTTCGACAATTGTAACATGAAGAGTCGAGACTCTTCACAACAGGAATGACAAAATGCGAAAAACACCTTTTGGTGTAGGCTGTGGTCACTGTCAGTGGTCATGTGAGAGGGAGGAGCTAACACCAAGCTAAGCTCATTTTTGACGATTGTAACATGAAGAGTCGAGACTCTTCACCATAGGAATGTCGAAATGCCGAAATGTCAAAATGTGAATCGCGAAAGCGCCTTCTGAATAGGTGTGTGGTCACCACCTGAGGCCACATGTGAAAGAAAAGGTGAAAGGTGCCAAAGGCATAAGGCTCGAGAGGTTCAGAGTGTAACTACCAAAAACCATTGATTGTTTCTACACAGAAAAAATCAAAGAGGCCTTAGTGTGATTGCCAGAGGAGCTGAAGAGTCTCAAGGCATCTGCCAGTGGAATGAAGACTATTTATAGAGGCGATTGATAGTTGGAAGAGTGTTGAAGTCTGTAACTGCAACAGAGAGGATGAGCTCGACTATGATAGAGAAGATGAAGAGTCTTGACTACTAGACAGGCTAAGTAATCTCAGCATAACACCCAGTGATGATGAACGCATGGGTATAACTACCAGAAAAGCTGAGGAATTGCCATGATGATTAGGAAGAGGACTCGACACAAGGAGAACATGCAAAATAGAGAGAGTGTGTTGATGCTCGAGGGAGTGAAGCGGTGGTAATGTGGAGTGGTAGTGAATATCCTGATGTGGAGAACAATGGCGTAGTGTAGATCATGTTGAAGCATTACGCATATAGCATGCACAAGGTGCACAGAGACTATAAGAATGCAGAACAAAGAAGAGATTAGGGCTGCTATTGAGAGTGATTTAGGTGTGTAGAAGGAGGCAAAGCGTAGCAGCTGAAATGCATAGAAGAGGAATGGTGCATAGAAGGGACATGGCGCATAGAGCATAAAAGGCATAAGAATATAAATCGTAAGGAAGGTGTGCAGGAAGACACTGATGCAGGTAGAGCAGAGCAGTGTAGCAGAACAATGATGAGACCAGTAAGCCATTGATAAATATTGTATCACTATGATAAATTTATATATAGCAAAAATTGATATTTCAGGGTGGTTGGGAGGTGCTAGGGAGGACTGTTGTCCTCATAGGTTCAAGTGGGTGCCTGAACACAAGGAGTTGTAGCTTCCATTTGGTTGCAGCCAGAAAAGCCAGGGTGGTAGGGAGGTGCAAGGGAGAACTGTTGTTCTCTGTTATACAGGTTGGTGCCTGTGTGATTGGAAGTTGGTGCTTCCATCCAATTGGTGCTGGAACATTTAGGGAGTTGTTGCTTCCTTCTAGTGGGTGCTAGAGAAACTAGGGAGTTGGTGCTTCCTTCTAGTGGGTGCTAGAGAAACCAGGGAGTTGGTGCTTCCTACTAGTGGGTGCTAGAGAAACCAGGGAATTGGTGCTTCCTTCTAGTAGGTGCTAGAGAAAATAGAGTGTTGGTGCTCTCAGCAAGTTACAGCTTGCAAAACAGAGGTTGTAGCCTCACAATGAGTTGAAGCTCATATGTATGATAATGTATAGAATGTAAAGATTACTTATCATACCAAGAAGAAGAGGTTTTTACCCTTTATGGATTTCCTCAGGAAATATCTGTCTCTGTATATTTCATATGTGTGACTGATGTTGAATGTTCTATTTCTTACCTCCCTGCATTATTGTGATTGTCATTAAGTGCTCTGCAAAGAGTTTAAAATAAGCATAATTGTTTAAGCATGGTAACAACTGATTCACCCCCCCCTCTCAGTTGTCCAACAACCAAGTCGTCGGGTCAAACCCAGGCATAAGTCAAGACATGAGTAATGCCATAGTTTGAGTTACTATTTAAGCCATAAGTTAACATCAAAGCACAACACAAGTGCCAAAAATCATGTCTTTTCACTACTCATTGATAATTCTATATAATACTTCACATATATAGAATTCAAATAATCCAAAATCCCGATGATTGTGTGATATAATGATGAACATAATTTAAAATAGTAAAATACAGAATGAAGACGGGTGACAGATGCATGCACAGGTGTCCTGGATTGAGGATAGCTAAAAATTTGAAATTTGACAGGTTAAGGGTTATGAGATTCCTTGTGTTGAGACGCAAGTGTAAATGATGACTAAATAAATTTCTTCATGCATGCAATCATGGGCGAAAATGCTAGATCGGAAGCATTGGGCCCAAATAAAATAATGAGTTTACAGGTGTTGGAAGGTCACAATGATTTCAAACAATCTTGAAAAAGTCGATTTTGGTATCCAGCATTGCATAGTTTGAGGTAAATCATGTCGAAATCGCTATTATCACCAGACCATGCTTCTAGAAGAATATTTTGACATTCTTGTGTTGCAAAGATTGAAGTTACTACACCAAGCAACAAAGTTTGAGCATCATTTTCATTGAGATTTCAGATGACATAAGATTTTTTTTTGTTTATGATATCCAAGTCATTATGGATCAGAAACTTAAAGCAACCTGGTTAAGACATATCATAGTAATTCATGTCATTAAATCTAATAAAAATTTAGTTGTCTGTGGCTCCGATGATCATTGCATGTTTTTTATGGGCAAACCTGTTTTCTGATTCTCGGCAGAGAATTGGAGTTTTCGTATAGTTTTCAAGGGAAAGACAAAGCAATTTATTACTATTTGCGAGATCTAATACTATTAAAACTCCTCTCAAACCTTGTTTTGTCATTTGTCGAACATAAGGTGGGTTCTACATTCAGATACAGAATAAAACCAGTTGTTATTTTCCCTTGTTTTACATAAACCTTATCAGCCTCTAAAACATGGTTTGCTAGCCTCCTCTGCTCATATTTCTTCATTTATTTCTTCACAAAGCTATAATGAAGGGTATTTTGGTTTACCTAGGCGAAGATGGCATAGTATGCCTTCCGTTTTACCAGATGAATGTAATGCTTTCTCATTCCAGAACAAAACCAAAGGTTTTATCTACAGTATACAAATTAGAAGCAGATGATTGCAGATGTTGATAGGTTGTTTGATGAGATGATGGAGACAGAGGCCAAGCAACTGCAGAAAATCTCAATGAAGAATCCAGAAGAGTGAAAGATTGAAGGAATTTTGCAATTTTGAAGATTGCTTCAAAACACATTTTTTGGTTGTTTAGACACACATTCACAACTATCTTTAGCCACCGAAAGCAGAGCTTTTGGTGGCTTACAAGTTCAGATTTTAGCTCTTTAGTCACCGAAAGCATTAAGAAGGGTAGAATGGCACTCTTTTTGCACATATCCAATTTTTATCATCCTAAAGATCACAAGGATGATTTATAAGTGAATTTTTAAATTAAGAGGATTTGTTTCAATGTGTTGTCCTAGTTTTGGAGTTACCAACAAGGTAAAAGAGATAAAGTTTGTTTCCTATTAATGATAGAAGAATGACTTGTTTTCCAAGGTGGCATTCACAACCTAATCCATCAGCCTTGAAGACTTGTGTAGTTGTCGAAGACTATAAAGTTATCAAATATTCGAGGCATATAAAAGGCAAATAGGTTATGAAGTTTTCCAATTTTCGGTTGAATATATGACCAACTGTCAAAGAAGGATCTCAAGTTGCCTTGTCATCACTAGGAGTTTGCTGAAGAGGTTGAATATGCTGAAGATCAAATTGTGAATCAAATTGCGCCTTGAGAATAGGATCTATTTCCTAGAATCATGTAATTGGTTAGATTTGTACTCACTTGTAATTCTGAGATCCATGATTTGAGGATCAAAAATGGTTTTCTTAAACTTATTTAAATGGATAGAAACCACAGTCTGCAGATTTGGACTATGGAGACTTGACCACTACTATTGTATTCTTCAAACTTTTTGAATATATATCATACATAAGTTTCTTTTGGAATCTATGTTTAGACTTTCATATTCTCTCTTATCCTACTTGTATCTGAATATTATGTTCATTGTTTATTGTTTATCTGATGTATGATAGCTATCAACTTGTCATTACATCCATAAACATCTAATCTTCAAGTACTTCACTTATTTTATTTGGCCATTCATATGTACTTTGTGTATATGTTTCTGCTAGTATTATAGGTATTCTCCATACTTTCACTGTTTATTAAACCTTGTAAACACCTTTGGTTGAAAGCCTTATCTTTCTGAAAGTATTCATATATGTCTAAAGTGTGTGAGATTTGATTGAGTCATCCATCTTAATCCATTTGATTAAAACATTGAGAAATTAGTAAGTTACCAATCTTCTTCAAAGTACAACCTAGAAGAATTTCTTGGAGTGATAACATAACCAACATAAGATTTCTCCAATTAGAAGGTTGACAAGGGTAAGTGTCAATATTGATGGAGTGCGTAGTGTAGCAGACTTTGAAGTGATCAAAATAGTAGACGGTGGTACACCTTATACAACACTATTAGGACTTGATTGGGCATTTGATAATCATACTATTATTGATCTAGAGAAAATACAAATGGCATTCGAAGTAGAATACTTTAAGGTTACTTCATTGTTAGATACTACTGAAGGAAGGAGATATGTAGAACCAACAAAGAGAAAATAACTTGACACTCTGTATAATATGACTGTGTGGATGAAAAATTATGTGAAGCCTATAGTTGAAGGTGTACTTAGTTGGAGAAGTAACAGTTCATGTGTGACAAATGCAGAAGAAGCTCTGGAGAATTAACAACAAAGATTGCACGAGGTGTCTACAAGGAAATGTGGTCGGATTACCTGCATGTTGCGATGGATTGGAACTGAGATATGTGAACCTCCAAGGTATGATGGAACAAATGATGTAGTTTATTTTTTGAGTTTGATTTGAAAATTTCAAATCAATAGAGACTACTAGCTTTATATGTTGCATTGAAAGAAACCCGCAAGATGGTGGGTTGCGCACAAGGATGGAATAGGAGATTGGCAATAGTGAAAAAGATCATTACAAGTCATATTCAGAACATATAATGAAAGTATCATGTCGAAGTATAATGGATTAGGTTTCCCAACAAACCATATTACGATGTGTATTGTGACATGGAGATCAGTACCTCAACAAGAATGGATGCATTTATTTGTGCATATTTTGGACACTACTCCGAAGAATTGGTACACAGAACTAGAAGTGCGCAAAGGCATAGGAGATTGAGAAAATTTGACCAAGAACTTCAAGGTAATGTTTAGTTTTGAAAATAATATTCCTTTGATTGACTCAGCCTTGTAGGTTATTAAGAACAATATTTTTGTGACAGAAGGCTCGATGTATAGTACACCTAGAGTTACTGCAATAGATGAAGAGGTCTTGCACTATTATAATGTTGTTGAATAATACTAGGAGGATGAAGACCCAAGGAATTTGTAGATACCAGATACTGAAGGGGAGAGCGCAGTAGAGGGACCATAGCTTGAATCTATGGTGTACACCAAGACATTGAGAATGCACAGAGTCAACATTGGTACAAAAGAGAATCCCAAGTTTACGAACATAGGAGACTACTGGAGTGATGAGAAAATCGAGAATATTTTTGACTTACTACGTGAATAACAAGATCTGTTTCCAACTACATTCTCATAGAGGAAAGGGATTGTTGGGGAGTTAGGAGAAATGAAGATCCTACTGAAACCAAATGCCAAACCTATGAAGCAGAGACCATACAGAATGAACTCGACATATAAGAAGAAGGTAAAAGTATAGATATATAAGATGTTAGAATTTGGAATTATAGAACATGTTGAAGAATCAGAATGGATTATCCCAATGGTAGTTCAAGAGAAGAAGATAGAGGAAATTAGGATATGTGTAGATCTGATAAAGTTAAATGATGCTTGCATACATGACCCATTTCCTACCCCATTTACAGATGAAGTGTTGGATAATGTAGGGGGTCAAGAGGCTTACTCTTTTACAGATGGATTCTTAGGATACCACCAGATCAATATTGCACAAGAAGACATATATAAGACCACCTTTGTGATAAAATGGGGTTGTTACCAATACATAGTTATGCCATTTGGTTTAAATAATGCACCAACAATATTTTCTAGAGTAGTTGTTGTAGCTTTCAAAGAGTTCATTCATAAGTTCTTAGAAGTGTACTCATATGACTAGAGAGTATTCATCTTGTTGAAAGACCATGTTGAAACTCTACACTTAATGTTGGATAGGTGTAGGCAGTACCAAATATCGTTGAATTTTAAGAAATGCATTTTTTGTGCGCCTTTTGGAATATTGTTGAGCCATGTGGTTGTTGGGAACTTTAATTGTCTAAATAAATAGATAATTAAGGTGTTCAATATAAATGATCAAACCTAGGGAAGTTTTGTTATTGCAAGATATGTTAGAAAAATAGGACCACGGAGCAATAAAATAAAACAAATGCAGAAACAAAGCACAGAAGATACACAATACAAGAGAGACACAGATTTACGTGGTTCACCCAGTGTGGGCTATGTCCACCAGAGAAATTGCGAGGTCCTTCCTTTATTATTATCCAACAAATGAAGGGATACAACCTACAGCAAAACCCACTATAACTTCCTCTTCTTTCTCTCACAGTCTCCTCTCTTAGAATACAATATTCACCATCAATCATCGCCGCAATACATTTCCCTCATAAAAGAGGGTTGCCTTCTAGGGAAAAAAAACCCTAACGTAATCTCTACTGTTAGATCTGTGACCTTATAATGAACGATCCAGATTTACAATGAAATTACAATATACATTTACAAGGAAATTTTTCCTTCGGGGGCTTCGACCCCGAACCCCTGCTGGGGACCTGCTTGCCCCCAGACCCCCCAGCTGGGGGGATAGCCCCCCCGGATCCCGCAGAGGGGGTACCCCCCCTCTGCACTCCCCTGCGTGGAAGAGTGTACATACTTCTGGGGTGTAAATACTTCATGGGGTATAAACACGACTGAAAGAAAAAGACCTCTGAATTAGGAAGATAATCAGGCTTCACAACCAACAATCTCCCACTTGGAGACTGATCTCAACAACTCCACCATTGTTGTATATGTTGGACTCTGAACCTTCTTGGACCTGACAAATTTCTCATTTTCATATTCATTCTTGAAGACCAACTGAAACTGAGCAGGAACTTAGTTTCTCCCTGGTTACTCCCTTTGTTAATATGTCTGTAGGATTCTGGCTAGTGTGTATATTTTCCAACTTCAAATGTCCATCTTCCAAGGTGGATCGTATGAAGTGGTACCTCAACTGTATATGCTTAGTCTTCGAATGGAAGTCTGATTTCTTTGCAAGGTGAATGGCACTCTGACTGTCACAGTACAACCTGTTGTTCTCCTGCTTCTTTCCCAATTCCTCCATAAACCTCTATAACCAAATCATCTCTTTACTAGCCTCTGTAGCAGCAACATACTCTGCCTCTGTTGTTGAAATTGAAACAACCTTTTTCAGTTTCGAAATCCAACTTATTGTTGTTCCACCTATAGTAAAAACATACCCTGTGGTGCTCCTCCTGCTATCTTTATCACCTACCATATCTTAATCAACATATCCCTATAGAAAAGTGTCTGAACCTCCAAAACATAATGCATGAGTAGTAGTACCTCTCAAATACCTGAGAATCCACTTTACTTCCTCCCAATGTTCTTTACCTGGATTGTTCATATACCTGCTCACAACTCCCACTGCATGTGCAATATCTGGTCTTGTACAAACCATTGCATACATCAAGCTGCCATATGCTAATGAATAAGGGACCTTGGACATGTATTATATCTCCTCCTATGTCTTGGGACACATTTCCTTAGTTAATTTGAAATGTCTGGCCAAAGGTGTACTAACTGGTTTTGCATTCTGCATTCTAAACCTCTCCAACACCTTCTTTATGTACTCACCCCGAGACAATGTCAATTTGCAATTTTGTCTGTCTCTTGTTATTCTCATGCCAAGGATTTTCTTTGCAGCACCCAAATCCTTCATCGCAAATGAATTGGCTAATTTCTTCTTGAGCACATTTATATCCTGCATATTAGACCCTACAACAAGCATGTCAT
>ML781556.1:251303-264413 GCA_009831015.1 Picea engelmannii | reverse complement strand
CTATCTTGAAAAACCTTCATTTGGACCCTCAAAATGGCCCGGGAAGTTAAAACCTGCTAAAAATAGTAAATTGCCAAAATGGCCAGAAAACTGTTTTGAGCCATTTGGAAAAGGTGGGTGGCCACCGATATCCACCTGGATCACATCATCACATGACATTTTTCTGTACTTAGAGAAAGATGAGACTGTATACATATTTTGAGCACTTTTTCCAGATTAGTCAAAGCTTCATCAAAATCAGTACCATAAGGTGTAAAATCATCCATGAATATTTCCATACAGTCATTCACCATATCAGAGAAAATACTAATCATGGCTCTCAGGAAAGTGGATGGTGCATTACACAAGACGAATGGGAGAACCTTGTAGGAAAATGTACCCCAAGGGTTGGTAAAGGTGGTCTTATCCTGATCTTGTGGAGCAACTTTTATTTGGTTATAGCCACTAAAGCCATCTAGGAAAGAGAAAAAGAATTCACAGATAGGTTGTCTAGAACCTGATCGATAAATGGCAGGGGGGAATGATCCTTCTGCATGGCCTTATTCAGGGATCTATAGTCCACACACACTCTCCACTTACCATTCTTTTTAGGTACAATAACCAATGGTGAAACCCACTCACTGTCTGATATAGGGTATATGAAGCCATCATTTAGAATTTTCTGTAGTTCTACCTTAACGATCTCTTTAAGATTAGGGTTCATCCTCATTTGGGGTTGGAAAATGGGTCGGCATTCTTCCTTTATGTATATATGATGGGTGCATAGGTCAGAGGAAATCCCTTTCATATCCATATAATACTAAGCAAATTCTTCCTTATGGTCAAGTAACAACTTCATCAAACGACGAGTTTTAGTAGAAGATAAATCGGGATTGATGTTCAAGGTCTTTGCAGGTTCGATTTCTACAGCGATGCTCTTAGAAATGACTTTAGGAAATAATTCAGTTGTTTTAGTAATGGATGTTTCAGCATTTTTTGTTACAACATTTTCATTTCATCTGAATTAATTTGATTTACAACAGTTTTAGAAAACAAGTCTGGGCTCATTCCTTCCTGGGGGATAGTGTCGAAGATTCTATTTAATAGGTGGTGCGTGTTTTGTGTAACAACAGAGGAGTCACAAATAAAGAAATTGATTAACTCATCCTCTGTCTCATATTTGAAACTCAGGTCTTTTCCTATGGTTAACACAGGCAGAGCACTTTCATCCCCAATGTCCATCCATAAATAATTTTTGGGTTCCACACTGGGTGTAGCATGAGGATAAAGGTTAAGTTTCTTGGTATCATAACCATCAAAGATGGTCATTGAACCAGATCTATAGCCAATGAAAGCATTGACTATAGCTAACCAAGGTATTCCTAGAATTAGAGGGTGGCCTCCCAAATGGATTTTGGGTTGCAATACGACAAAATCAGTAAGATATTCCCATGAGTCAACTGAAATAACTAGATCATCAATTACTCCTTCTGGTCGGATGGTAGAACGATTAGATAATTCTAAGATAGTAGGAGTAGGTCAGACTTGCGTTCTAAGTTGCAACAATTGTGTAGTCTCTATTGGCATAATGCTAATTGTTTCCCCTAAATCAGCTAACACATGAGAAATAAATGTCTGCCCAATCTTGACAGTAACTGTAGGGTTTCCTGGATCGCCATATTTAATAGGTGGGGTTTTTCTTAACATTAGTTTAGACAATTCTCCCACTACGTGTACTGTGAGGGGGTCCCTAGGTTTCTTTCCAAACTTTTTGATGCAGAGGTCTCTCACAGTTTTCACATAAATAGGGACATCCCTAATCGCTTGCAATAATGGAATGTTAACATGCAAATTCTGTAATTCTCCTAAGAGATTGAAGGATGGTAATTCCACAATTTTGGTAATTTCCAGTCTTTCAGGGAATGGGGGATCTGCTAATTCTATGATCGATTGGTCAATTTCTTCTATATCAATAGATGGTTTTTCCCCTGATTCCTTGTCTAATTCTTAAGATGGAGCATCTTCAATTATTGGCTCGACTATTCTCCCTGATCTTAATTTTATCTCATCACAAGGCATAGGAGTAATATATAGAGATGGCACATTATGTTTATCAATATGTTGAATGGCCTTATTATTTGGATTTGGGTTAGGTTTCACAGGCATCTGAGGTCACAAGGGAGGATTGTTCTATGGGGCATTGGGAGGTAACTGTAGCTGTTGTTGTTGGTACTGAGGTTGAAACTGTTGTTGATAGGGGTTCGGTTGGTGATGGTTTTGATAAATATGTTATTGTTGAGGGCTTCTCCAATATGGGTTCCATTTCCCAAGGTGATTCTGTTGTTGGGGCATAGGTAACCATGCATTGGGATCCTTATAAGGAGGTGGCATATGATTAAGAGGGGGGCCATTCATCTGGCCATATTGAAGCTGATTGTTCATATTATTCCAATAATTAAGTGTTGCATGAGAGAATTGAGAGTTTGTACCTTGACCTCGTGGCTTCCATTGTCTCCTCCATCCAATTAGATAGGCATCCTTTTCTTCCTCATTAGTCACCTTCATTGATGCTTTTACACCTGGTAGGGAGGGACATTTGTCAGTGGGATGATCCAATTCACAGATAAGACATACCTGAACACTGTTTAGTGGGAACTCCCTTTTTGGATGTTTGTCTCTGCACTTCAGATAGAAAATGGACAATGCCTTTTTTGCTTCTACTTGTTTCTATTTAATCTGCAGAGTATCAATTTGTGAAGCAAAAGAATTAATCATCTCTGTTTTGAAATCTTCTAATAGACTACCTATTTCTGCTCTGGTTGCCCCTCCATTGGTTGATTTATGTACCCTTGAAAAAGTTGTATCCCTGGTAGTTGACTTATTCCTTGTAGATCCTTGAGAGAATATTTTACAGAGATTTACAATGTCATCATAGGATTCCTTAGATATATCTCCCTTGCCTAGCATATTCAGCATATCTAAACAATCATCTCTAACTCCTTTTAGAAAAATAGTTTTCAGAATGTCCTTACTTACATCTGGATGTCCAGACCTCTGTATATTATATTGGAGTCGCTCCACAAAAACTTCAAGGGTCTTGTCCTCCTTCTGAGACATTTTGAACAATTCCTCTCTTCATTCCCTTGTTCAGTAGTAGTCTTGGTACTTGTTCAGGAAAAGATACCTCATTTGTCCCCATGTTGAAATATTCTCTCCTCCAAGGCTCATGAACCATCTTAACGCATTACCCTTCAATGTAGCTAGAAACAATTTAAGCTTTTGTGTAGTGGTAGTGTAGTCATATCTTCTGCACAGAATATTAAATTCAAACAAAAACTCATCTAGATCCTCTATAGATAATCCATGAAAATTTGGTAGAGATGAGAAAGGTATATTTTTCATAGGAGCCATCCCTCATGTGGGAATATCATAAATAGGAAAGACCATGGTAGAGATTGTATTTTCATCATTTTCCTGATCTTTGTTGTTTGGTGGAATCTCACGGTGGAACTCTTCTTCATTGTCCCCTTGATTTTCCATATGTGCTCTTTCTCTCCACTAAATATGGACAATGTCCCACTCTGCTTTAATGAATATCTTTCTGTTGATCTGATAAACCGCTTCTTCTGGATTTTCCCTGTTCCGCACTACACTTCCTTGATCTTCAATATTCTCTAGTGTTCCTTGTTGATTTGTTGGTGACAAATATTCAGCTTCGTCCCCTGATAAAAATGATGTCTCAAAATGGGGTAATTCTGATGACTGAGGAATATGTCTTCTTGGAGAATTTGAAGGGTGAAAGATAGATCCTGAAGAAGAATCTGCTCTGGCTATAATCTCATCAACAAAGTTTGGCCTTCCCAGTGCAGGGTTCCTTCCTCCACGTCCTCTAGTACCTGTAGGGTTAGTATTTTTGGGGATATGTCCTCTTGTTCTTTGATTCATGTAGACTAATCATTCCTAAGAAAAGAAAACTAATGTGCTTACAAGAATATCTAATTATCTTCCCCGACAATGACGCCAAAATGTTGGGCACTTTAATTGTCTAAATAAATAGATAATTAAGGTGTTCAATATAAATTGTCAAACCCAAGGAAGTTTTGTTATTGCAAGATAAATGTGCACAGTCTATGCTAGATTGATGAAAGCAAATACTAATCAAGTTGCAGTATTGAAAGAAACAGAGCTTTGAAAATTGAACATTAACACAAGTTACCGATACAGCTGGAGTTTTAATCTATTGTTGCAGAATTGGGATCTAAATTGTTGAGTGTATAAGAATCCTGGATTATCTGTTTTATTCTAAGTTTCTATTTTATTCTTGTAGAAGGGAATTCTGTGCTAATTGCCAAGAAGAAATCTACTTTAATTGCACGAAGGAAATTCACACTTCTAATTACTTTTACTTGAAAGTAGAGTTTTACCTAGTGCAGAAATACGATTCTCCAGCAGTATACAACACTTGAATTCTAATTCTCATGAGACACACTAATGCGCATTTGACAGGAAGGGACTGAACTGTAACATCAATTGTACTCTTAAGAATTCTTAACAGATTAATAACACAAATCAGAGTAACTAAGATAAGACTCAAAACATCAAAACAGAGGGGAGTCTGTGAGAAAGGTGGGCCCTTTCCTTCTCACCAAATCCACTCGAAAATAGTCTATAGTAGGTTAAAGAGACTCAATGCACTTCTTTATTGATTTGAAAAAGGGTTCAGATACAATATGCTCTTTCTTCACTCTCTGTTCCACAACTATATTTCGGTATCAATGATTACAAAATCTCTGTTATTTAAAGACAGAGTCATTTAGTTCAAAATGGACTCAGAACAACCTTGAGAATCCCAGATTCTCAAGTTGTTCATAAGATACAAGAGATCTGTCATATTCACCAAATCTGGAGAAAGAATCAGCGTGAGCCAAAACGTGTAACAGTAGAGGATCATTCTTCAGGATTTGGATTTCAGGATTGGTGGCCATCTGTTGTAGTGAGTGTAACAACTTTTAAGATTGGTACGCATCTCTTGCAGTCAGTGTGATAGCTTCCAGGATCAGTGGGCGTCTATTGCAGCAAGTATGACAACTTCTAGAAAAGTTGCGCAGTCGTGTAACATCATGCAAGATTAGCACACAGCTGTAACAATTGGTGTAACAACAACGATCTTTCTTCAAGGCTTGGTTGTTCTACACATATTGATCATTAGTTGCATAGTTTTGGGTAAAATATGAGAAATACTACCAATCAAACGTGTTAAGTGAATAAGAATATCAAAGAAATATTAATGACTCATACCTTTGAAAAAAGGGTCCTGCCAGCATTAAAGTAGGCATTTAGCATAGAAATGATAAGACTGAAAGGGTAAAAGATATAGTGAAAAAGGGACATTTCTAGGTCCTAACAGTGGTTTGTAAACATGGATTGTTAATTTATCCTACGAATATAGCTATGATTGTTGATTTTCCACCACAAACTTTAGTGTGATAGTTGAAAGCCACATTGGGTCATACAAGATACTATAGAAATTTCATCAGAGGATATGTCTAGATCACAACCCCAATGGAGAAGTTTCTAAATAAGGAATTTAAGTATTAGTGGAATGACAAATGTCATAAGAGTTTGGATACATTGAAACAGAATATGGTCACCATGTTGATTCTAGTTTTTCCTGACTGGACCAGGGAATTTCATGTTCATGTCGATGCATCATCTATAGAATTGGGAGCATTTTTGGATCAAACAGATGAAGGAGATCCTATTTCATTTGAAAGTGGCAAGTTATCCTCTATTGAACTGAACTATACTACGACAGAATGAGAAGGTTTGGAAATAGTGTATGATTTGCAGAAGTTTAGACATTACTTTCTTGGATCTCACTTTAAGATGTATAGAGACCATTTTGCGTTGAGATACCTAGTTAAAAATACAGTGCTGGGGGGGAGAATATGCAGATCACTATTTTTGTTCCAAGAATATGACTTTGAGGTGATTGTGAAACCAGGGAAATTTAACTCAGGACCAGATCACTTATCGCACATACTACAAGGTGAAGATACAGTAAACATGGATGACATTTTACCAGACACACACCTATTTGTAATTAAGATGATTGATGACTATTTTGCAAACATGGTTCAATTTTTTAATACAGGAATATACCCATCAGAATTCATAGTTTCACAGAAGAAGAAGCTAGTAGTGAAGGCATCATACTACCAGCTGATAGCAAAAAATCTATACAAGTTAGGAGGAGACAGTATTTTGTGATGTTGCATATGAGATCATGAAAGAAATATGATATTATCCGAGGCACATGAAGGGGTTGCAGGATGAAACTATGAAGGAAAAAAAACATCTCAGAAGATTTTGTGCGTAGGATTGTGGTGTCCTGCCATGCATAAAGATGCCAAGGAATTTTGTTTGAGTTGTGATGTTTGATAGAGACTTGGGAAGCCTTCTAGGAGGGATGAAATTTCATTAGTTACACAAGTAACATTACAAGATTTTGATAAATGGGTAGTGCACTTTGTTGGGTTGATAAATCCACCAACGAAGAGGTCAAGAGCCAGCTAAATTATTACAGTGACATACTACTTAACTAGATGGGTCAAGAAAGAATTGGTTAGAGACTGTCACGTGGAGACAACTGCATGATTTTTGTTGGAAAATATGGTTACAAGGTTTGGATGCCCAATAATACTTATGAGTAATCAGGGAACTCATTTTCTAAATAGGACTATTATAGCTTTGACAGAGGAGTTTCAGATTCATCATTAGAAGAGTACATCATACAACCATCAGGAAAATGACATAGTAGAAACATTCAATAAGATCTTGAAACATGCGCTAATGAACGTTTGTAATGTATATAGAGATGAATAGGACTTGAAGATTCCAACAGTTTTGTGGGCATACAGTACTACAAGAAAGAAGTTGGCATGACATAATCCATTTAGATTAATGTGCGGTCAAGAAGTTGTTATGCCTATGGAATTCATAGTACCGAGCTTGTGCATTGTTGTGTTGATAGAAATTACAAATTCTGGTGCATTGGAGAAGAGACTGCTAGAAATAATGAAATTAGAAGAAGATATATTTTTCATAGGTTTTCATCAACAGGTTTAGAAAGAACGCGAGAAAGCTTGGCATGATAGACATATCAAACATAATAAGTTTCAAACAGGAGACTTAGTGTTACTTTATGACAACAAGTTTCTACAATACCCTAGGAATTTTCAGATGCATTGGATAGGAGCATATGTGATTAGGTTTGTGAAAAATGTGGGTGATGTTCAGTTAGAGAAACTGAATGGAGAAGTTGTGGAAAGACTGGTTAATGGTAGTCGGCTGAAACTGTATAGGGATAGTCGTACTTCTGTGCACTAGTCTCAGCGCATAGTATGTGTATCATAGTACTTGTATTAAAGTGTATTATAGAAGAAAAAAAAGTAATAAAGGAATTTGAAGGTTGGAAGTATGAACCAGAAAATGACGCAAAAAACTAAAGAGGAAGGTGAACTACTTTGAAAGGTGAAAGAGAGTATGAGGAAAGAATACAAGGTTGGAGATCCGTGTAGATGATGGTTGAATGCATTAAATATCAAAATTGAAAGGACAAGTATTTAAGAGAGGACATGATGGCGAAGTAGTAGCGTCATGTAATCATAAATTAAGAATGGAAAGAATATTTTGATAGGCTAGAAAATATAACGCATAATCCGTCAAGGATACAAAGTTTATGAAAGGCTAAGGAAAGCATTGAATATGAAGGTAAGTGGATTAGAAAACAGGTTTGGGCATGAAAAACAAAAATAGTTGGAGACGAGTGATAAAATTGGTTGAAGGGTTGACGACCAAAAGTTATTGTTATTCATATTTTTCATAGAATAAGCAAGAGCAGAGAGTCGAGCAAACCTATATAGAGTCGAGTAAGCAAAGTTACAAAGAGTATTTGTAGAAAGACATGGCACCACCCGAAGAAACAATGATATCAACATTAGGGACCATGAAACAGTGCACAAAGCCACCAGTAGCACCAGTACAAGAAGGGACCCCAGGAGCATCTGTATCAAAACCGAGTGTTAACACATATAATTGTAAGGGTCAAACAATAATTTCAGCTATGTTTTTGAGTCATATATTTACATAAGTCATAGGTTTTCATGTCTTCTTGTTATAGTCATCACTTAAAAGTTGATTTGAATAAGCTAAAGTTAGTCTTTCCTTGGTCTAGAGTCTTTGGGTTATGTATTTTTGTTATCATGACAAGGTGAATAAACCCTCATGAGTCACATATTTGAATTTTTGATCATCACCTTGACATGTCACACCTCCATGTTGTACACAATATTCCCTTTGTCATCATTTATCTGTTTAAGTGTCAAGTCAAAGTCGGGTGTATGCGCTTCCAACTCACTAGGAGAGTTTGCATCGTACTCTAAGTACATCATGCTTTATTTGTCATCATTGCAAATTAAAGAACCATGAAAGAGGATATTTCATTGTTTTCAGCACCATATTTTAACAAAATTTTAAGGGATTATGTCATCGGATCTCATAACAGTCTCCTCGAAGTATGCAATTCTTGTTTGAATCAGGCACTACAAACTGGTGCTATAGAATGGATGAAGAGGAGGGTTGGAGGTTGGACAACTTGCAAACATCCCTGTATAAATTCAAATGCATCAACATCAATCCCAGGTACTCCATGAGATTTTTCATGATGTTTGAGGGTTGAGAAAGGGGTTTTTGGATGGTTTATTTATCGGCATTGCGAACTGTCCCATTCTTTTGCTAACAGATTTAAAATTCACTTTCATGATATTCTGAGCCTTTATCACCAGAAAATATCTCCTTTAGACCTCATCCATCTTTCCCATCGCTCAAAATTCACTAGCTCCATTGATTTTCCCCAGCACTGCGAACCCTCTATTCCAGGCGCTGCAAACTATATGATGCAACCAGGGCAGTGTGAACCCTTTGTTCCAACATTGTTGAAACCCCATATTTTTCATATTTTACAAGATCAAATTTTAAAGAGTGACTTTGTACCCCTATCAACTTGAAATTTTTGGTTGATCAGTTGTCGAACTAGGTTTAAAAGATTGCATGCATTATCATGTTGTTAAATGATACTTGTATTGTCATCAAAAACCTTGTTTTAAGTAGAGAATTCACATGTGTCTCCCTCCTATTATAACTTCCAGTTTCTTTTCTTTATATCTCATGTTTGAATAATTACCTGTCTCATTCCTAAATGTGCATAAAGTAAGTTGTATAAAAACTTTGTACAAGGTCAGCCTATTGAAAACAATCTATCATCAAAACCCTAGTTTCATGTATTCTCTATTTCATACGTCTACTCGTCATTAAAAATCACAAAAAAACATTCCTCAGCAGTAGTATGGATAGTCAACAACATAAGAAAACTAATAAGGGAGGGGAGATTGTAAGGAAAAATCCCTATGACATCAACTCCTTTATTTTGAGCCTTTGATAAGGAAATCCTTTCATAGGGTAGGTTGCATCAATTTCTTTCAAAATATGTAGATGGGGCATCCAGAGGTAGCCAGAGAATTTGCACTCAACTTCAATGGGACCAAAAATAGATTGGGGATGTTAGAATTTGAAGTTTCAGAACTATCCATCTCTGTTGCAACAGAGATACCCAACACTGGAGAAAAGTGGTTCAAGGCAATGTCATTAAATGATTCCTTCTCCAAGGAATTTCTTAAGCCATAGTATCAAGGAGACAAATTGTCCAAAGGGGTACCTAGAAGCCACATGATTTAAGGTTTTGATAAGATTTTGAAGGTTATCCAAAGGTATTTTACCTATGAGGGGATATCTAACATGGTATATCAATATCACATCAGGTTGTTATTCCACTTCATAGGGAAAGAAGTAATGAATCTCACTTCGCACCTCTTTAGAAGCAGTTGTAAGATGGTTGATAGAGTTCAAGCCAAGCCTAAGAAAGTAGAAACTAGTGTCTTTCACTCTGTCCTTATTAAAATATTGGTGATGGAAGAGTTGAGAAAGACAAAAACTGATTGGGAAACATTCTTCACTGCATCTCACTTTCAGGTGAATGTTCCCCCCACTCCACAGCCTAAGATACAAAGTCCTACTCCTATTGAAAGGACTTTTTGTTCATAGGTTAACAAGAAGAAAAGAGGTGTTATGACTGATATAGATGATAGAGAAACAAATGAAGCAAAAGTAGGAGGGCCTTCACAACCTTCGCATAGGAAAACTTCACCCATGGAAAAGCTCACTCCTATGGAGGTTCCTTCAAGTAAATCCATTGGTCCGAGAGGATGAAAGCTTGTGTTTCCTTCACCCATTGTTGTAGACAAGGTTAGGCCTAGGAGGCCTTTTACTAGAGCAGTAGCCAAGAAAAATGTTCTGTGAAGGATGATGTAGCAAGAACTTCAGCCCAAAGGAAAGGTAAATCCAAAGCTCTTGAGAAACCCATTGAAATTATTGATGTCACTACTCTTCAGCATGAGAGTAATATGGCCACTTTCAAGAGGCTCAAAAGACAACTTAAAGAAGAAAGGGCTAAGGTTGATAAACTGAAGAGTGAAGACTCTGGCTATAGGAAGAAGCTTAAGGGGATAATGGGCATGTACCATGAAACTATTGACAAGGCCATATTTTTGGCCAAAATATTCTAGCCCCTAGACACGCAGCTCAGATATATCTACAAACAAAATAGATCTCATCGAGCTCAAATAAGAAAGCTAAAGGCATAACTACAGCCTTTTAAAGAAGATTTTTCCAAGAGAAATCTGGACATGCTAGCTAAGTTTTCTACCAGGAGAAGCTCCAGAGTTAAAAAGTGAAGATGTTGAACTCCCATAACCAATATCAGTTTTGGTCAGGTTTCCTGTTTATGCATGTTTACAACTTTTTGAGGATGACTATGTTTTGTAAATCTTGATGAGCTACTTGGATGTTTTCTTCTAGTCATATACCAATATCATGAAGTTTTTACAACATTTTGGGACACTTGAGGCAATTTTGGGGTACTTTAAGCCTTTGAAAAATCAAACAAGCCACTACAGGAAAGTTCGCAATGCTTGGCACTATGAACTGGTTGTTTCAGACAGGCGTTGCAAACTCATGTTTTGGAGTTTTTGGAGGGAGGATCAACTGCCAAGTGTCAATATGGATGCATGCCAATTGTCTAAGGATCAGTTTCGAGCTAGAAGGCCACCTTTATAAAGAAGATGAACTCAAATAGACACATCATCAGTCTTTATGAACATGTTGCAAACGTTACCAACATTAGCTTGAAATTTATCATTATGTTTTTTGTTTCAGTTTCACGCATGTAACCATGCCATATTTAGGCAGAGGAATCCTATGTAGGAGTTGTTATTTGAATTTTAAAGTTTTCAATGATAGTCTAGGCTATAACATAGGCATTGTAAGACTGAAGGGGGGTTCAAATGGTTTGAGAGAGCACTCATATTTTTTATGTTGTCTATGTAGTAGGGAGTACCTCCTATTGTATGTACCAAACCTAAGACACTTTGGATAAAATAAAACAATCTTGTTTCTATCTAATTATGATTACAATCTAATGAATTATTCATTTTGGTCAATTGTTGTTGGACACACCTACCACACTTAGAGGGGGGGGGTGAATGAGTGTGGGGATCTTTTTCCCAAAACTTCCCTCTTACACAAAAAATCCTTAGTTAACATTCAACATTTGCCCATTACTATTTTTTGTCATTTATAATCAGTTAGATGTGAATACATATCAACAACATATCATCAACAAATCATCTCCGCAAGGAACACAAAGAACACAAGATGTATGTACAATTTTTATTTTTATTATGGACTTCAATTCGGGGGGTTTTCAGCAACAACTGAATAGAGTACAACTCTACAAGAGAACCAGATCTATATGCAAGACTCAGCTTACATTCTCAGCACCAACTGAGATGAGGCAACAATCCTCAATAGATATCAATCTCTCAACATAAACAAGTGCATCAACCATGCACCAACCTGTGCCAAACAACCTGTAATCAACTTGTACCATAAACAAGTGCATCCAAACATGTACTAAGTATATACCAATCATGTGTCAAATAATCATCAACAATGACTCATCAATATGTACCAACATCATCAACTATACACCTCATGTATGTGCCAACTCATCAACTGCTTGTCTCAACCATGACTAGTTTTGGATTAGTCAACAACCCCAACTTGAAATAATCATAACTTTGTACCTGTAATGAATAAAGATATGAAACTGATAAACAATGTTCTTCAGTGTGTTTTATTTAATTCCTCCAAGTGGTACTACTTGGAACCTCTCATAAAAGGCGTTGTAGCAAAAATGGCATACCTTGCTGAATTCTGGCTTATTCTAGAGAGCGATCTTGTAGAGCGTGGCCTGCACAAAATGTTCATTGAATTGATATGAAAATGTTACACAACATACTACAGCCTTTACCCTAACCAACACATTTTGTCTCACTGAATTTGGATCTATTATGAAGAAGTTATGACATTTGTACCCAAAACACCTGTTTTTGACTAGTTTTAGGACTAGCCACAAACCCTATTTTCCACGAAGTGTAACTCCCAAAATACAATGACCCACAATCTGAATTTTTTACCAACAATAATTGGGTATGTTTTCTCAATGTCATAGAAATTTCACGGTCTTAATCATTATATATAAAAAAATTATAGAGAAAATGGTGAGATGACATGTAAATAACATACCTTAGAAAGCATCATCAAAAGAATTTATCCTCCCTTCAATTCCGACCCTCTTTTCTTCACCTTCCTTTTGAAATTCGGCTTGGATATCCTTGTTTACCTCATTCACCTATAGATATTCAATATTCTCAAGTGTTCCACACCAAAAATGCTCAATAATCTCTCACAAGAAACTCTCCATCAATACTCCAAAAGATATTCTCACAAGAAGCTATCCATTGATCCACAGAAAAGATGATCTACAAGAGACCATTGCTATCTTATTTATACTTTCATCCTCTAGGTAACTTAACCCATTTTTAGGTCACTTAACCCATTTCTAGGTCACTTAACCTATTTTCCTTATTTTAGGGTTAACCACTTTCCATAAAT
>ML781556.1:226150-242118 GCA_009831015.1 Picea engelmannii | reverse complement strand
TAGTTTCACCAACAATTTCCTTGATCTTCATCTCATTATTCCACATACAAGCATGGGTCCTCCAACCATTCTTCTAGGATAACTCAATCCGTAAAGCGTCTTCCCATGAGGGATTTCACCATAAGGGGACCACTTTGGAGTTCGTCCATTTGTGCACCTTATCAATCATGATAAGAAAATAATGAGAGCAAGGGTCCTCCAACCATTCTTCTAGGATAACTCAATCCGCAAAGTGTCTTCCTGTGAGGGCTTTCACCATAAGGGGACCACTTTGGAGTTCATCCATTTGTGCACCTTATCAATCATGATAAGACAATAATGAGTCATCTATACATTTTTCCAACAATGCATCATATACCAATGAAACCACAACGATCCATCTTCATCATGTATCAATGACAACTCATTGATCCATCTTCATCATATCAATGACAACTCATTGATCCATCTTCATGTATGCATTCTCATCAAGGAAAACATATTATATTACATCAATCATCAATGAAACAATCCTTTGACATCAATCAATCAATTGACATCAATCAATCAAACCATTGGCATCAATGACAACATGATCCAACAATTGTATATTTGTTGAAATGGAGGATCTATTGTGATATTGTTTATAATTATATCATAGTTTTCTCTTTGATTATGAGAAGTTCTTATTTCAGAGGTTTTTTCTTCGTATGTCTATCAATAATACCTTATGTAGATGATAGGCATATTACATTTTTCTTATTAAGTCTTCCACCTACTCACCTTATTTCTTAAATCTTGATCCAAGTTACTCAAATCCTTATTTGTTGGTGCATATTGGATGGAGTAAGTTGTGATTTCCATTCTTTTTTTCTAATTTTTTCATCTATTTTCCACATTATCATAAACACTTATCTTTAATATTTTGATGGGTACTGGTCTTGAACTTATAGAAGTCTAAATGTGACTTCTAGTGCTATATTTTTTTGGTGTTGTTGTCAGGGAACGGATTGAAGACATTTCCTTGTGTTGTACGACAAGACAAATTATTGATTTTGATGGTGCAAAGTAATCAGTAAACAAAATACTATGGATTTCACCTGGAGACTCCAAAGTTTAGTTGTGGCTCCCAAAGGAAAACACGCAAGGTTGAATCCACAATCACCTCTGGCTGCACCTGAACCTGATCTAGAAAATATCTTGAATAAGGGAAAAGTCCTGCAAGGATCTTCCTCTTCCACATCCCCAGGTACTTTTGGAAATTTTCCTGACTCTACTTTCCATACTCCAGTTTTTGTTTCTCATTTTTCTCATTTTCCTATTCTTGAAACTCCTGTAAAGTCTAAACTAGGAGATTTCTCTGTAGAATATTCATCTTTTTCTTATGAGATGAAAGAAGAAAGTATTGAAAACATTGATGTTCTTTCATCCCCTAAAGTTGTAAATGGTGTAGGCTTGAGAGTCTGGAAGATTTTCCTCTCTTAGATTCTCCTTCTCCCCATTCTTTCAAATTTGTTGTGACCAAAGAAGAAGGAACTTCAGTTCCTCTTGCGTTTTCCCCATCCACCTCCAAGACCCAGCCACTTTTTGTTAAGTCTGAAACTCCTCCATCTTATACTTTTCATTTTCCAAAGATACATGATATATTGATTACAACTATTCTTGTCAAATAACCTCCTACTTATCCTAGAATTCATAATCCACCTTTCCCTAATCAAATGGCAGGGCCTAATCCTCCTCAAAATAGAATGGATACCATTATGGCTACTAGGTATGCCCCTCTGGTGCTTCCTCAGCCTATGAACTCCCTCCCAATAGGATATTATCTAAAGTATATGCCTAAGTTCACAGGAGAGGAGGATATCATTGCAGAAAAACACATTGCATCATTTTATAGCTATGTTGATAATCTAGATATTGAGAATGAGGATGTTTGGATGAGAGTTTTTGTACAAAGTCTTGATGGTGAAGCCAAAAAATGGTTTAGGCGTTTATATCCTAGATTAATTGTTGGGATTGAATCCCTTGATGATTCCTTTTTAAGGCATTGGGGTGAAAAGAAGGATTTTTTGTATTATATCATTGAATTTGGAGCTCTCAAAAGAAAAGAAGGTGAATCAATATCAGGCTTTTCAAAAAGGTTTAACAAAATGTATAATAAAATCCCTATTGATATCAAGCCTATTGAAGCTTTTGCCAAAATAACCTATGCTAGTGCCTTTGACCCTGTTTTTTTCTATTTGTTAAGAGAGATAATATCTACTTCACTATCCCATATGCAAGATGCTATCGTAGAAGTGGACTCAAACATATTGGCTGCAGATAAATTAAGAGGCAAATTTGATAGGGATAGGAGGGAAAAAAAAGTAGAAGCTTCCACTTCTGATTCTTTAGCAACTAACCCTCAGGTGGATGAATTGAATAAGTTAGTCAAGTCACTTTCTGCATAAATGGAAAAACTAAAAATTGAGGGGAGACAAGCCAATAGAAACACACAAGACTTCTAAAACAGGAACAATTTTAGAAGACAAAATAATGCACCTCAAATTATTCAAAGATAATAGAGGAATATATAAGATCAAAAGGTTCAAACCCCTCTTCAAAACAATATGGTTTATGATGAAGAAGGAGAAAATGAGGAAGTTGATCAAGAAATTCATTGTCTAGGAGAAACATCTACTTCCCCTCACCTAACTCAATCTTCTTATGAAGAGTCTCTAATGAACAACAACTAAATGAGTTAAGTAAGGGAGAAAAAACAAATGAAAATTGGAATAAGTACAACTTGAGTTCAAAACAGAAAGAGGGAAATCCTAGTACATCCAATCATCCTAAAAAATCAAAACCCTCTACTAAAATAGTGGCTACACCAAAGAAAGGAAATGAAGAACAAAATAATCAGCCTATGGTTATAGCCACTATTCAAGAAATTATGAAATCTCGATCTTCTTTTAAATTTGAGAATGAAATTCAGAAGATAAAAATTCCAGTCCCATTCCTAGAGTTGATAAAGAATGAAGATTTCAATAATTCCATTTATAAGATGTTGTAGCTTGATTTTTCTTCCCATTCAACAGATTCAGTAAATTTGCAAGATCAAAAACCTATAGTTATATTGGGGCCCTTAGTAGAAGATAGGGATGACTCCTCTCCTACTTTTTATACCTCATTGAATGTACATGATAGGATCTTGCACAATTTCCTAATGGACTCAGGTGCATCCCATAACTCAATGCCTAAATATGGCATGCATGAACTGGGTTTAGATATCACCAAATCATATCATGATCTATATTCCTTTATTTCAAGAAAAGTGAAATGCCTTGGGTTGATTAAAGATTTGGTTGTTACCGTCTTTCAACTGTCCATGAAGAGTATTGTCATGGATTAAAAGGTTGGGAGGGACATTGCATATGGATCTCTCTTATGCCACCATACCAGTCTTTGGGTGTGAACATAGAAGGTTGTGTAGAGAAGCACAACTGGATTATATTATTAGTGATGAAGGTAATCCCACAAACCATCCTATTTATGTTTTTTACATTGATTTGGGATATAGAATTCTACAACTCACTGATCTTCCTCGGTCACCTCTGGAAATTAGAAAACCATCATCAACAACATGTGAAATAGTCAATCAATGTGCTCAAACTTGGAAAATGTTTTTTGATGGGGAATATTCTAAAGATAGTGTTGGTGTTGGAGTTGTTTTCATTTCCTCCTCTCAAGAAGTCATACCTTTGTCTTTCAAATTATAATTTGAAACCACAAATAACATTGCAGAATATGAGGCCCTAGTTTTGGGGCTGAGGGATGTTAAATATATGAAAATTGAAGAATTATCAGTTTTTGGAGATGCAGAGTTGATTGTACATCAGATCAGAAATATATATCAATCAAAGAATAGAAGGCTGAGAACTTATAGGAATGAGGTATGGGATCTTATTGATAATTTCTTCCTAGCTTTAAACATATCATTTGTTCCTAGAGACGAGAATGCATTGGTTGATTCCCTAGTTGTTTATGCTAGTAAATTTAAAGTCCCATTACCTCCTAAGCTCAAGTATGATGTTGAGGTAAAGTATAGGCCTTCTATACCTAACAATGTCAAACATTGGAAGGCTTTTTAAGATGATATTGAAATAAAAATATTTCTGGAAACAGTGGAGGAATTTTCTGCTCTTCACATTGATCAAGACGCAGATGATGAAAATGGTCATCATGCTAATAAATTATTGAACAAGATTTCAAACCATAAGATTGTCTAGTTGCCTAACGATCATATCCCAAAGGTATTGGTTCCTTTGGATATATTGTTTGATAGTAATGACGTGGTTGTCAAAGTGAGAGGTTCAAATGAAGATGTTGATTTGACAGAGTGCAATTTAGGTACTGATGAAGATCCCAAGTATGTCAAGTTGTCTAGTAGTCTGTCAGGAAAACAAAGAGATGAGTATATCAAACTGTTAAAGGAATTTGATGATATCTTTGCTTGGAAGTATGATGATTTGAAAACTTATGATACAAGAATTATTGAGCATAAAATACCTTTGAAAGATGATACCAAACCATTTAGACGAAAACTAAGGCAAATCAATCCTATGTTGTTTCCCATCATGGAAAAGGAGGTCGAAAAATTGATTGATGCTCAAATCATCATACCTTTTAGGTATTCTGAGTGGATATATAATCTTTTCCCTGTTAGTAAAAACAATGGAGAAATCAGACTTTGTGTTGATTTCATAAATTTAAACAAGTGTTCTAGGAAAGATAATTACCCCTTGCCTAAGATGGAGCATATTTTGATTAGGGTGAGAAGATCAACAAGGATGTCCATGACTGATGGATTTTCAGGCTACAATCATATCTATATTTTACCTAAAGACAGGGAGAAGACAACATTCACCACTCCTTGGGGTACATTCATGTACACTAAGATGCCCTTTGGTCTCATGAATGTAGGGGAAACCTTCCATCATGCAATGGATATTGCTTTTATTGGAGAAAAACATATGTTTTTGGTGACCTACTTGGATGACATCACAGTTTTTTCAAAATATGATTAAGAGCATTATCAACATTTGGAGAAGGTGTTCTGGAAATGCAGAAAATTTGGATTGTCACTTAATCCAAAGAAGTCCCTTTTTTCTATGAAGGAAGGTAAGTTGTTGGGACATATTGTCTCAGCTAAAGGGGTAAAAATTGACCCAAGTAGAGTAGAGGCCATCAAGACTATATCTTTCCCTAGGTCCAAGAAAGAGATTCATTCCTTCTTGGGTAAGATAAATGATCTGAAAATGAAAAGGTTTGTGTATAGAAAATTGCAAGTGAATAATGTATGTGTCTTGGGAAATTAGATCAAATTGCAAGCAAGTGAAAATATTGAGTTTTTATACTTAAAATGAACAACATAAATAGACATAAACAGCCATCAAAATAAAAACATAACACAACAAAATGATAAAGGAGTTCACCCCTCTCTTGGGCTACATCTCCTGGTCCATCTTCGAATGGATAATTTTCATTAGATGCTAAAAAGGCTTAAAAAAAATGATTTACAATGCTTAGAATGAAAAATAGATGGCTCCAATGGCTCCAGAGTGTCCAAAAACCCCTAGTTGGGATCTTTCTACACCTGGTTTGGCCAAACATTGAAGAAAACACCCTTCCTGGAAGTTTTCCCCAATAACTTGTTGTCTCTGCTCATCAAAATGCACCCACTGTCCATCCAAAAACTAGGCCTCCACGTGATTATATGTGTTAAAACCTATCTTCTACAACCACACATAATCGGCATGAAATTGTCGCATTGTTAGCAGGTTAGGTGCCTTAACCGTCGGAGGTGTCGGCCATATGGGCCATGTGGCTAGGGTATTTGGCTAACTGCCTGCACCCACTGACTAATCCTTCCATAAACTTCACACCCTAGACAAGTGGCTTTCTATTGGTCTATGACCACGGGCTAGGGCTAAGCCCCAACCCTTTCTTTCCACCAAATGAACTGTATTGCAAACTTAAATAGAGGTTTTGAACTATATGGCTAAGTAACACCTTGTAGGTGGGTTGGTGGCCCAGCCTACGTGAAGACTTAGCCCTGCCCAGAGGACACAGGTTCTACCCCTGCATAGCCCATACAAAAAATTTTACACACGGAGGGGTTGCCACGTGGTGACCCCTGAGTGGGCCACCGTGGCACCCATACATTGGTCCATGCAACTGCCATGTGTCAACCGAAGATTGGTCCACGCCATCCAATGCATAGTCATCCTACCAAAACACCTTCTCATTCAATAGTCCAGTCATCCCTATGACATCACCTGTACATTTGTATGATCAGCTGCCACATCAGCCTGTACGGATTGTATGGACTATACAATCAATAAATTTTACATGTTTGGAAAAACAGACAGAACGCGATATCTTCCTCATACGAAATATGTTTGAGCCCATTCAAGTTGCGTTGAGATCATGAGGATGAGCTCTATGAAATGAAACCATTTTAGAGCAATTTCAAACACTTTTATTTTTGAGCATTTTTTGATCCCCTAAATCACTCCTCCCCATTGGCAATCTTTTGGACCTCCAAAAGACTATTTCAGTCAATATGTAGATCAAGGTACAGATCCCTCACCCTTCCAACCTCAACGCATTTAGCTTTGCTTGGATTTTTTCCTTTGATACCAACACTAAGGTACTCCACAATCCCTCATTTTGAGGTTTTTATCTTTCTGTCAATGATTGTATATGTTAGCACTAGGAATCACCTTCAGATTGCATGGAAGGCAAGCCCAATACCCATCAAGTTATATGTGAATGTAAAAGGGTTTTGAGGTGTCAAATGGATAAGACTCAAGATGATAATGTTCCAACTCAGAAATTAGGGCTAGCATGCACGAGCAATCAAGGTCTTGGATAACTTCAATCAGTAAGTGAGAATAAGTATGAACAAAGGGAAGACTTCAGTGAGAGGAATGTAGAGGTTGTTGTAAACATCAAGTCTGCAGACAACCTAAGGAAGAAAGAGTCTTAACACAATATCTTCTTGAGTTCAGAACTTAAGGACACTAAATAAACATCATGATAATATAATAATCAAACATACATCATAATATCACCACAACCATTCATGTGAATCATTCAAATCATGAACACTTTAGCATCAGAAGCAAATAAGCTGGAAAGAGAAGTTGATTTCTATTAACCAAGATGTCTCAAATCAAGTACATAACCAGTTCACAGTAACTTCATCAAAATATTACAGTATAAGGGAGCCTTTCTCAACCATTCAAACCTACTAAAGCATTTCATCTATCTATTTATAACAAAAAAGGGAGGCAACAGCTGGAGGTGCGAGCTAGCCTCCTTCCCATGAAAATATATAAGAATTTATTCCATCTAACAACTTGAATAACAACCTATGCTATAAAATGGGAAAGTGTTGGTGACTAACCCAACCAATCTTTGAACTAACTTGATCCCCCTTTGGTGTGCAACTCCTTGTTTTCCATGTGTCCTTCAGGGGCATGTGGCTGTCATCATGCTGCCATCTATTGTGTCTGCAATTCTCTTCATCATCAGCTATCCAAAAATTTGTTGGCTCGACCCTCCTGGATTCTTGGTATATGTTGGTAGCATCTTTCGATAGCACTCTAAGTAGCGCACTTTGTAGTGCCTTCACAAAATTTCATGAGATTCTGTAGCGCAACCTCAAAACTAGACATGTAGAAAAGGTAGCACCAAACCTTTGTATCCTCTATGAAAAATTCAGTCTCTGCGAGAATTTAGGTAGTGAATTTTGGTAGCGCCATTCTGGTGTGTCTCTGTGCAAACTTTGTCTCTACCAGAAATTCGGTAGCGAATTTAGGTAGCGCCACTCTGGTGTCTCTTTGTAGACTTCCGTCTCTGCCAGAAATTCGGTAGCGCCCGCCTATGTCTTCTTTCAAACTTTAGGTAGTGTCATCAAAATACGTAGCACCTTCACTTGAACATGTACAGAATGGGTAGAAACCTCGGGTAGTAGCATCTTCATAAGTCTTAGGCATTTCGACAGCATTGTGGGTAGCAAACTAGTGGAATATAAAAAAATAGACTATTCTGTAGCACCATAGCGCTACGAAATGTCTACACTATTATTGCCGAAGGGATTAATTGTTTATAAAAAACCAAAACTCTGAACAGTAAGCACTAGAATCTTTTATAGGTGGCAGAGGTAGTGTTTCATCATTATTTTGTCTTCATGAAAAGGGAACATCTTCAAAAATGGAGCTCACCTTTCACCAGCTACTTCATTAACCTGACACTTAACCTGACACTCTTTCTTGGAGAAAGAGGATCCTCCTTTGGCCCAACAATCTTCTTCCTTTTAGCAGTGATAGGCTTCTTCAATGGAGGTATGCTCTCCTTGGCTATTGGTGTCTCCTTTTCAATAGAAACTTCAACCAATACCTGCAATTTCCTTTGAGCCACTACATCTCGAAAATGTTGCAACTATGCTTTGAGCTTTATGTTCTAAGACTGAAAACCTTTGTTCTACCTGTAAAGGTTTTTGAGCTGCCTATGGAGAGGTTGGGCCTTTCTTGATGTAAACCTTGCTAGGTCAAGAGTGTGGCTATATCCATTAATGAGTTCTTTCATCTTAACCCTATCAGACATGGATTCTTCTTTCAACTGAAACACCTCCTTACTAGCATCCCTAAGTTCCCTGATTAATCTTTTGAATGTCTGACTGTCAGGAGGAGTAGTGATGTGAACAGTCTCAACAGGGTGTTTCATGGTCTCCTCTTCCTGCTGCATAGAAATTACCTTGTCTATCTCATCAGGCTTCTTGATGCCTTTGCATTTATCTTTCTTCTTTTGTACATGGGTTTCTTCTTTCTTCTCCACAGGATTTCCAATGCCTTGGTCCTTATCTTTCTTTTTATGTAGGATAGAGACTTTAGGTAGGGACCGTTCTTCAACAGCCTCTTTAGAATTTGATGCTCTTGTGAAGGGATTTCTGACCTTGATGTTGGTTGTTGAAGGAGATGAGGAGAAGTGTAGCTTCTTCCCTTTCTTTGTTGTAGGTTTAGTAGAAGAAGGGGCTTCTTCTAACTGTGGTGGAGGAGGGGGCGAAAAATCTCTCTGTGGAGAATGACAAGCTTCCTCCTTAGTTCATGTGACCTCCTTGATGACCTCTAGATCTTGAACAGGAACTCTACCCTTTCTCTTCTTGCTAGTGCCTACTTTAGAAACACTGGTGGATGGTAAAGAGATTTCTTTCTGTGACTGAGAAGTAGCTGCTATATCCAACTTGAACTGAGAAGCAATAAAAAAATGTTCCCATGAGACATCTTTCTTACCCAGTTCTTCAGAAACTAGCATTCTAATCAATACAGAGTGAAAGATGCTAGTATCCACATCCTTAGACTTGGATTGAATCCTGTCTGACATCTTGCCTATGCTCCTTAGAAAATAGTAGGGAATATTCATTTCAATTTTACCAGTAAAATGTAGAAGAAGCCTTATATGGTACTGGTATAATGTGTTGAACCTCCTTTCACATGTAAAGTATCTCTGAATGATCCTCAATATCTTATCGAAATGCTCAATCAAATGATTCCTTGGCACACCTTTAGCAAATTACCAGCTTGATGTTCGGTATTAAGGAAATCTTTAGCATAGGCTACATTCAAAGCCATGCCTTTAAACCATTTCTCACCTATGATAGGGATTCATGTAGCAGCTGAAATAAAGGCCTCAGTCACCTCAAATTCTAGATCCCCTACCTTGGTTTTTAGTCCATCAAAATGTAAGGCAAACTTCCTTGTCACCTTAGGATGACCTCTTTGCATATTTTGGCAGAAAGAGATGCATCCCACCCTTTAAAAAACTTCTTTGGCCATGGGCTTTGCCTCAAATAGATGCATGTCCACAGGCTTGGTTCTGACCACCTTACCCCCCTTGTGTGACTTCTTCATCTGAGGAGTCTCCATAGTTTAGGATAAGAGCTTATTATGGCTATGGAGTGGTGATAACTAGGAGGACCCAAAGTCAAGGATCAAGTCGATAGAACTTCCCTTAAACTAGACTGGTGCTACCTAACTAAACTGGCTGTTGAAATCCCACCCTGGGATGTGTGCAGGTATGAACACTTAAAAAATCAGAGGATACCCTGTAATTCGCACTTGAAACTGGGTAGAGACAGCCTGATTTAAGTGTCAGAGGAAGCAGGGTAACAGAGTTGCTGAGTAGCGCCTCTAAGTAGCGCACTGCACATGCAGAGGGTAGAACTTGCTTAGATGTTGTGAGCTTAGTAGAAATGGTGGCGGATGTGTCAAACTTCAGTATGCAGATGATGAGATTTACAGGTTTGAAAGGAGGGAATAAAATTATAGGGTGGTGTGAGGAAATATCTCCTCCAGCTATGCATGCCCAATAACCAAAATTATGAGAGCTATCTCTCTTTGAAAATTATGTGCAGAGGAGGAAAACACAGAATACCTGTGGAATAAAATCAATTTGCAAACCTCAGCAAGATTTCAGGAAGAAGTCATGAGAATATTGGCCTCTAAATCTACCTCAGCAACGGATATGGTAGCACTGTTGTCGATTGGTCATAATGGGGAGTTTGCGCAGTGTAGCAATCTTGAGTTTTTCAAAAATTACAAACCATTATCAAAGCTCGTAAATATGAGATCTTGAAAGCATCTTTTAAGCAACTCCTGGCACTGAAAAAAAGGAAGATGACATCAACGTTGTAATCATAAATCATGGTGGAATATGATGAATGGGAAAGGTGCTATGGAAACTCCTGATGAGTGGGCAGTGCTTCATTTCAAAAAATGATTGGAAAGGTAAGCAAAGGACAACAAGGTAGGTCTACAAGGGAATAAGTGAGGAAAATGGCCTATCAAATCAAGATATTCGTGGAGTGAATCAACCCTAGTGAAAATTCATGAGGGGGATTAAGTCATGAACAAAATGGTCCTAGTGACAAGTCATGAGGGGATCAAAGATAAATCATGAACAAAACAATCCTAAGTCCAAATTTGAATGAGGATTAAAACACAATTCATGACTTAATACTTTATTTGTCAAGGGGGCCCTAACAAACACACTTTTAAAAGGGTCAAATTAAAAAATTAAAATCTAAGACTTAGGAAAAGATAAAAATAAAGGATAAAAACCCAAGGCAACTTAGTGTGATAACAGTATCCTCATGCAATTCTGAAATATATTCTAGTGAGAAGTCATCTATTGAAGGAATATGAACATGCTATCCTTGATCATCAATCAAATGAGGCTCATACAATCTCAAATTCTCAACATTAACAACTGCATACATTTTCATATAAGGAGGCAAATCCAAATGGAAGGCATTGTTGGATTACTTAGAGGGGGGGTGAATCAGTAATAGTGTAATTATAATCCTTTTTCTTCAAATGTTTTATCAATGTAGAATTATTATCCAATAATGAGCAGTAATAAATAAACAATCACATACATACATAGTACGCCAGTGTTTTATGTGGAAACCCAAATCAGGAGAAAACCATGGAATGTTTTTTCTTATATGTCTTGAAGAATTACATTCATTGGAAGCACCAACTTCCTTTGTTTTAAAGATGAAACTGGAAGGAGGCTTCAACCCCCTAGTTTCTCAGGCTACAACCTAAGGGAAGATCCAACTCCCCAATTCTCTGGCTACAACCAGAAGGAGGCTACAACCCCCAATGTTCTCCGACTACAACCGGAAGGTGGCTACAACCACTTGTCCTTGCCCCATACTGCCACCCTGAAGTAGAATTAGAATGATGCAACCATTATCACACTATCACTGTGATATATACAGCTATAAACCTGTACCAATAAATATGAACCATGCATCAACCATGCATCAACCTGTACCTCAACTTGTAATCAACCTATACCATAAACAAGTGCATCAACCATGCACCAACCTGTAATCAACATGTACCATAAACAAGTGCATCCAACCATGTACCAAGTATGTACCAATCATGTGTCAACTACTCATCAACTATGACTCATCAATATGTACCAACATCATCAACTATACACCTCATGTATGTGCGCCAACTCATCAACTACTTGTCTCAACCATGTACTCAACATGTACCACAACCAAAATCCCTGATCAATTTCATCATCCAAATCTGATTTGTAGCTTTGTAATAGACCTAGTGTATATGATCACATTCCTACAAACCTTCCTTAACTTTTAAAACAAGAGACTAGCATTTTCATCAAACTTTTCTTTAGTCTCACATGCCTAGTTTTGGATTAGTCAACAACCCTAACTTGAAGTAATCATAACTTTGAACCTGTAATGTATAAATATGTAAAACTGATAAAAAATGTTCTTCAGTGTGTTTAATGTAATTCCTCCAAGTTTCACTACTTTGAACCTCTCATAAAAGGAGTTATAGAAAAAATCGCATACCTTTCTGAATTTTGGCTTATTCTAGAGAGCGACCTTGTAGAGCATGCCCCACATAAAATATTTGATGAAATGATCTGAAAATATTACCCAGAATACTACAGACTATACACTAACCAACACATTTTTTCTCACTGAATTTGGATCTGTTATGAAGAATTTATGACATTTTTACCCGAAACACCTGATTTTGACTAGTTTCAGGACTAGCCACAAACCCTATTTTCCATGGAGTGTAAATCTCAAAATACAATGACCCACAAGCTGAATTTTGTTTTACATATACTTGGATATGTTTTCTCAGTTGCATAGCAATTTAACGGTCTGAATCATTATAGAAAATTTTTTATAGCAAAAATAGTGAGATGACCTGTAAATAACATACCTTAGAAAGCACCATCAAAAGAATTTATCCTTCCTTGCATTTCGACCTTCTTTTCTTCACCTTCACTCAGAATTCTGGTTTAGATATCCTTGGTTACCTTAGACACATATATATATTCAATATTGTCAAGTGTGATTCAAATGAGAGAGCCTTGCCTCTTATTTATACTCTGCAAGTAGCTTCCTTAAAAACATCTTCTAGGTCACTTGGCCCACTTTCCTTATTTTATGGTTGGGTCCACTTCTAATTTCTCCATTAAATTTATTATTGAAATATTTGGTACTAACTTTGAATTATAATGCACTCATCACTTCACTTTATTATTTACCTTTTAAAATCTTTTAAACCACTTTGACTACTTTGACCTTTTGGGGTTTCTAGATGACATATGAGGGTCCTCTAACTTCGTAAGGCCATAACTCTCAAACCATAAGGAGTTATGTGACGTTCTACATACCACCAGAAATGGCATGACAAGAACTATCCATCTAGGATATTTTCCCTAACAAAATCACTTTTCTTCATCCCATTATTCCACAATTAAGCATGGGTTCTCTTACTCCACAAAGCATCTTCTCGTGAGGGCTTTCACCATAAGGGAACCACTTTGGACTTCATCCATATTTACTTCTTATCAACCATGAAAAAGTAATAATGAGTCATATTTACATCAAAAAATATTGGGTCCATTACCCAAACCTTTGTGCTATGGGGATTTCTTCAAGGGTTGACATCAATGACAACCAACCTTAATCAACAATCTCCCCCTTTGGCATTGATGGCAACACTCTGATGCAATACTAAAATCATATTTCTCATGCTCCCCCTAGAACCATGCCTTTGTCCTCTGCATTTAATAAATCTGATCCCCCTGGAACCATGCCTCTCTCCTCTACATCTGATAAATCTCTCCCCCTTTTTCATCAATGGCAAAGGTATCTTTCCATCTGGGGTTGCTCCCCCTGACAAACTATCCTCTTATGGTGCTTCCTCATGTACATCTAAGACATATAAGATAAGCATTCAAAAAGCATTCATTTTTGGAGTAGAAATAACTCCAAGTCTTTGGCAAAGATATTCAAAGGCTTCTCGTGGAACTAGTTTTGTAAAGATGTCTGCCACTTGTTCTTTTGTGCCCACATACTCAACTCTGATGTTCTCTTCTGCAACATGTTCCTGTAGAAAGTGATACTTGATTGGAATGTGATTCATCTTGGAGTGCATCACTGGGTTTTTTGAGATATTGATGGCACTTGTATTATCACAATATATTGGAATGGGCTCATCATACTCAACCTGTATATCTGTCAAAGTTTGTTTCATCCAAAGAACCTGTGTACAACATGTTGTTGCTACAATATACTCTGTCTCGGATGTAGATAGAGATACCGATGATTGTTTCTTTCTTAGACATTATACGAAACACTCACCTAAGTAGAATGTTTCTCCACTGGTGCTTCGTCGATCATCAATACAACCTGCCCAATCTGCATCTGTGTAGGCAATAAGTGATAGATCTTTTTCTTTTGGATACCATAATCCAAACTCTTTTGTTCCTTTGAGATATCTAAAGATCCTCTTTACTGCTAATACATGTGATTCCTTTGGTGCTACTTGAAATCATGCCACCTTTCCAACTACCTGCATTACATCTAGTCTGGATGTTGTCACATATAGTAGGCTTCCAATCATTGACCTATATTACCTATGATCTGTAGACTTTGAATCATCATATTTTCTCAACTTACAACTAGTTTGCATGGGAGTGATAACTGGTTTGCATTCTTCCATTCTGAACCTATTTAGCATTTCTGTGATATAATTGGTTTGAGAAATAAAAATTCCTTGGTTGCTTTGACGTATCTGAAGTCCCAGAAAGAAGGATAGTTCTCCAAGTAAGGAAATTTCAAATTCATTATGCATGTCTTTTGCAAATTTTTGGCTTAACCTGTCATCATCACTACCAAAAATAATATCATCAACATAAACTTCAATTAATAAAATATTACCTTGATGTAGAGGTTGTTTTCTGCACTTCCTTTTCTGAACCCTGCCTATTGTAGATACTTATCCAGTTTGGAGTACCATGCTCTAAGAGTCTGTTTTAGACCATCAAGGCCTTCTTTAATTTACACACATAGTCTGTGTTCTTTGACAACTGAAATCCTTCTGGTTTTTCAATGTAGACTTCTTCTTCAAGTTCCCCATTAAGAAAAGATGATTTTACATCCATCTGATATACTTTAACATTTTTAGAGCATGCATAAGATAAAAGAAAATAGATTTCTTCCATTCTGGCAACTGGGGCAAATGTCTCTTCAAAGTCGATTCCTTCAATCTGTGCATATCCTTTACATACCAATCTAGCTTTGTTCCTTGTAACATGTCCATCTTCATTCAATTTATTCCTGAAAACCCATTTTGTGTCAATCACATTCTTATTCTTTGGTCTTGGAACCAATTCCCAAGTGTCATTTTTCTTTATTTGATCCAATTCTTCATCCATGGCCTTATTCCAAAATTCATCCTTACTGGCTTCTTCAAAACAGTTTGGTTCAATTATAGATAAGAGTGCTAGGTGTGTTTTTTTTGGTGAACATATTTTTCTTCTAGTCTCAACTCCTACATCTTTGTTTCCAATATTCTAATCTAAAGGATGATTCTTCTGTACTTGTTTGCTAGGTGTCTTTGGATATACTTGTTGAACTTTCTCTTCTACTTCTATCAGATTCTCTTCATCTTCATCTTCTTCTTCAAAAAGTTGTTTCATTGATTTGTTTTCTTCTTCCTTTGATTTTGGTCTTCCTGTTTCATCAATTGTTACATTGATGCTTTCCTCAACTTTGTTTAATCTTAGATTGTAACACTTTTATGCTTTCCTTGTACTTGAGTAACCAACAAGTATTCCTTTCTCCACATGAGAGTCAAACTTTCCCATTCTGCCATCTTCTCTTTTGATGTAGCATTTGCTTCCAAAAACTCTGAAGTGCTTCACATTTGTTGGTCTTCCTTTCCATAGGTTGTAGGGAGTTTTATCAGTGTTGTTTCTGAGCATTACTCTGTTTTGAATGTGAACTGTTGTATGCACTGCCTGTGTCCAAAAAATATCTGTCAACTTTGAATCCATTATCATTGTTCGAGCCATTTCTTGTACTGTCTTGTTCT
>ML781556.1:194047-222031 GCA_009831015.1 Picea engelmannii | reverse complement strand
AATAACATACCTTAGAAAGCACCATCAAAAGAATTTATCCTTCCTTGCATTTCGGCCTTCTTTTCTTCACCTTCACTCAGAATTCCGGTTTAGATATCCTTGGTTACCTCATACACATATAGATATTCAATATTCTCAAGTGTGATTCAAATGAGAGAGACTTGCCACTTATTTATACTCTCCAAGTAGCTTCCTTAAAAACATCTTCTAGGTCACTTGGCCCACTTTCCTTATTTTATGGTTGGGTCCACTTCTAATTTCTCCATTAAATTTATTATTGAAAGAATTTATTTTGTATTCATTTTGAATTATAATACACTTATCACTTCACTTTATTATTTACCTTTTAAAATCTCTTAAACCACTTTGACTACTTTGACCTTTTGGGGCTTCTAGATGACATATGAGGGTCCTCCAACTTCGTAAGGCCATAACTCTCAAACCGTGAGGAGTTATGTGACGTTATACATACCACCAGAAATGGCATGACAAACACTATCCATCTAGGATATTTTCCCTGACAAAATCACTTTCCTTCACCCAATTATTCCACAATTAAGCATGAGTTCTCTTACTCCACAAAGCGTCTTCCCGTGAGGACTTTCACCATAAGGGGACCACTTTGGAGTTCATCCATATTTACTTCTTATCAACCATGAAAAAACAATAATGAGTCATATTTACATCAAACAATATTGGGTCCATTACCCAAGCCTTTGTGCTACGGGGCTTTCTTCAAGGGTTGACATCAATGACAACCAACCTTAATCAACAGCCATTATTACCAATTTTTTCAAGAATATTAAAAGGTCCATATCTAATTGGTTTTATATTTTTACCTTCTCCTTTAATCCTCTCTTTGCTAATGTAAATACAAACTTCATCACCAACTTGGAAACTGTGATCAACACGATGTTTGTCATGTCTTGTCTTGTACTTGGCTTGGCTCTTTTCCAACTGTTCTTGTACCATTTGATGCACTAATTGAATTTGTTCAATGAACTTATTTGCTCTATCAATGTCATAATGATCATCAATAGCCACATCCTTCCCAAATATAAAATCTAAAGGATATTTTGGCAAGTAACCAAAACATTCCTCAAATGGAGATGTTTGAGTCAATGAATTCTTATCTCGGTTATAAGCATGTTGAATGTAGTGTAGGTGCTCATCCAAAAGCTTGGGATGTTTTTTGCAATAACCATGAAGAATATGTACTACTATTCTATTCACCACTTATGTTTGACCATCAGTTTGTGGATGGAATGATGTGCTCTTTTTCAACTTGGTGTCCATGAGTGCCCATAAGCTTGACCAAAAGTTCCCAATAAATCAAGATTCTTGATCGGAAATAATGGATTTGGGCAACCCAAAATGTACCCATACATGTTGAAAGAACATTTGTGTCGTTTTCTCAGTTGTAACCTACTTCTTACAAGGCATCAAAATACAAATTTTGTTGAAACGATCAACCACAACATAAAGATAATCATGATTCTTTTTTGACATAGGTATTCCTCCTATAGAGTCCATGGAAATGCTTTCCCAAGGATGAGAAGGAACCGGAAGTGGAGTATACAATCCTAAATTTTGTTGCTAGGCTTACTTCTAGCACATAAATAACATCCTCTTACATATCATGAAACACTTTCATTCATTTTAGGCCAATAGCAATACCTTTGCAAATTAGCCATTGTCTTTCCTACACCAAAGTGGCCAGCAATAAGAGAAGAGTGTGCTTCCCTTATAATGTTAACTCTTTCACCCTGTGGAATACATAGTTTGCCAAGATGATACACAAGTTTATCATGCACATGGTAATCCAATTCCTCAACTTGGTTAGAATGACACAAAGTTACACAAACCTCTTTAAAATCAGCATCTAAAGCATGCCATTCAACATAGCTCTCATGCATGATAGAATTATTCTTAAGAATAACTGAAGCACTAACAATAGGCCTAGAAAGCATATCAACAAATTTGTTATAAATGTCTTTCTTATACCTGATAACCAAGTGGAATTGTTGTAGGAAACCCATCCATCCAAAGTTCCTTTCTTGTTGTATCTTTGTTTGTGATTGTAGGTATTGTAGCAATGGTTGATGATCTGTGTAAATAATAGTTTATTTTCGCAACAGATAGTGTTTCCATTTTTTCACACTTTGCACCAATGCATACAACTCCTTGTCATATGTAGGATAATTAATCACAACACCATTAAAAGTTTCATAATAATAACAAATGGGCTTACCATGTTGCAACAATACTTCTCCCATGGCATAGTTACTTGCATCTTTTTGTATCTCAAATGGTTGTCTTAAATCAGGAAGTGCAAGAACTGGAGATGAACTAATTTTCTCCTTCAATGAATCAAAATCTTTTTGTTTATTTCCTCCCCATTGGAAAACTTGCTTAATTCTTTTCATGGCATGTAGTGGAGTTGCAATTGAAGAGAAGTTAGCAATAAACTTTCTCCAATATTAGGATTCTCCCAAAAAGCTTCTAACCTATGTTACATTGTTGGGCTTGGGCCAATCTAAAATGAATTTTACCTTGGAATGATCTATTTTCAGTTCTCCTCCTCCAACAATATGTACCAAGTAAACAAGTGAGGTCTTTCCAAACTCACATTTAGACATCTTTAAAAACAAATTTTCTTTCTTCAAGAAATCTAATAATTTCTTTGCATGCCTAACATGTTCTTCACGATATTTGATAAATATCAATATGTCATCCAAGTAGACAATTACACAATCATCAAGAAAAGGCCTTAAAACATCATTCACAACTCTCATTAATGTTGCAGGAGCATTACAACAAATGGCATAACCATCCATTCATACAAACCTCGCTTTGTTTTGAAATATGTCCTACATGTGTCTCCTTCAGCAATTCTAATATGATGATAACCACTTCTCAAGTCCAACTTAGTGAAATACTTAGCATCTTTCAATCGATCCATCAAATCATCAATTCTAGGAACAGGGTAACGATTCTTTACTGTAATCTTGTTCAAGGCTTTGAAATCTACATAGATGCACCATGTACCATCTTTCTTTGGTACTAAAACAATTGGTGACCCGTATGGTGATGTGATTCACATGATAACCCCTTTGTCAAGCAAATCTTGGATTTGTTTTTTGATTTCATCATTCTCCATGACTGACATATTGTACATGCCAATGTTTGGAAGAGGACAATCTTGTTGCAATTGGATCTCATGTTGGATACCTCTTTTAGGAGGAAATCCTTTTGGCTCCTGAAACATCTCATTATGTTTGTTAACAACCTCATACAAATCTGATTTTAAATTTTCATCACATCCTTGGAAATATTCTTTTTCAACATTGTCGTTGGGTTTGATCATCAAGAGTACAAAATTCTTATTAGAATTGACTAATATCTTCATTTGTCCATCATTTACAAGTAACAAATTCAACTTCTTGGTAAGTTCTATAACAATGTACTCAACTCCATTTTTAAACAAATGATATTTGTTCTCATGACGATGAAACATGTCTCTCCTCTAATATATTTATGGGCTTCCCAAAACAATACCACAAATGACCAATGGAATGACATCAAGCTCTACCTCATCTATAAAGTTTGCAGTGATGGAAAATATAAGTCTACATATTTTTTTCACGTGAAATTTGGCATTGTCACATATCCAACCTATAGGATATGGTTTAGGATGAGGAGTTGTTTCCACATGCAATTTATTGACACTGTCTTCAAAAATGAGGTTTGCTTGAGAACTAGTATCAAATAGAATATCTATCTTGGTATGCTTTGAAATTAACCTTATGTGGAAAAGCTCTATTCTTTATTTTTCATGTTGAGTTTCATTGAGTCTACTACTTGAAGAACTAGTATTGGAAATAGATTCCTTACCTTGAAAACCCATGGCTGTGATCTTTGTTTCATCTCCAAAATCAGATCCTAAATCATGTTGTGTAGTTGCAACAATCTATGGTTTCCCTTTGTTGTTGAACTTTTTGGGTCTCATTTCAGGATGAAGTTTCCAACAATGGTCTTCATCATGTCCATCTTTTGAACAATGTTTGCATGAGAGTTTCTCTCCCTCTTTCTTGACTGAAGCATTCTTCTTTCCATTTCCTTTGAATCTCCTCTTTCCTTTGTCTCCATTATAAAATGACTTCTCTCTACCCTCTTGAGGAGCATTCTTCCCTCTTGCTTCTAAATGAGTTGCATTTACACAAACTCCATCTAGAATTGTAGGGTTAAACATGAGAATTATGTGTCTCAAATAGCTATGCAATCCTCGAATGTATTTGAGTAAATTTTCTTGAGAGGATAAATCTATACTCAAAATCAAATCTCTTCTCCTAAATTCTTGAGTGTAGCTTTGCACATTTTTCCCTTTAGCATGTATAATTTTTTTCTAATCCATGATAGCTTTCTGCATGTAAGCTAATGGATAAAATTGCCTTTTAATTTCAACAATAAAATCATAACAAAAGGATAAAACAGTAAACTTTACCATGCTTCTTCATGTCCTCTTAAGTTTTGGCTTCCCACCAAATGAGTGTTGCACCTTCCAATCTAAGAGAAACAAGTTGAATCTTAGTTTCATCATCTTGGATTCTTTGTATCCTACAATACACTTCAATTTTATGAATCCAATTATCCAATTTCTCATCATTTACCTATCCATTGTACATAGCCAATTCAAAATTAATATTAAGCTTAAGCAAAGGAGTTTGTGGAGGAATTTTACCATGTTCTTTTGGAGATTTTGGAGATGGTTGTGAAATGGTAGAAGAAGTGGAGGATGGAGGTGAAGGAGGTGGAGTGTCACCATTTCCTCCATTTCCTTTTGGAGTTTTATCACCATTACCTTCATCACCTTTTGGAGGAATTAAGATTTCTCCTTGCAACCTTGCATTCCTTTCTTCAAATAAAACTTTCAACATTTCTTTCATATCATAAAAGGATTTTTTGAAAGTTTCCTCTTTTGAAGTAGGAATTTGATGACTCTCCTCATGATCCATACTTGGTGAATGCCTCCTTGAAGCTTGAGGTGAATGTATTGTTCTCCTTCTTTAAAGTTAAGAAATTGGCTCTACAAGTTTCCCTTCTCCTCTTGTGAGATTCAACCTTGTAAGCATCGGAAAACAAAACACTTTCAAACAAATCAAACCTTCAAAAACATTTTCTCTGATACCAACTTGATCTGAAAATGAAAAGGTTTGTGTATACAAAATTGCAAGTGAATAATGTATGTGTCTTGGGAAATTGGATCAAGTTACAAGAACATGAAAATATTGAGTTTTTATACTTAAAATGAACAGCATAAATAGACATAGGCAACCATCAAAATAAGCACATAACACAACAAAATGATAAAGTATTTCACCCCTCTTGGGATACATCTCCCAATCCATCTTCCAATGGATCAATTTCATTATATGCTAAAAAGTGTTAAAACGGTGCTTTACAATGCTCATAATGAAAAATAGATGGCTCCAATGGATCATTTTCATTATATGCTAAAAAGTGTTAAAACTGTGCTTTACAATGCTCAGAATGAAAAATAGATGGCTCCAATGGCTCCAAAATGTCCAACAACCCCAAGTTGGGCTCTTTCTGCACCTGGTTTGGCCAAAACTTGAAGAAAATACCCCTCCTCGAAGTTTTCCCCAATAACCTATTGTCTCTACTCGCCAAAATGCACCCATTGTCTGTCCAAAAACTCAGCCTTTGCATACTTCTGTGTGCCAAAACCTAGCTTCCGCAACCGCACATAGTCGACACAAAATTGTCACACCATTAGTGGGTTAGGCACCTTAACCGTCGGAGGTGTCGTCCATATGGGCCATGTGGCCATGGTGTTGGGCTAACTTCCCTCACCTGCCGGCTAATCTTTCCATAAACTCCACGCCCTGGACATGTGGCTTGGTGTTGGTGTGTTACCTTTCTTTTTGTCAAATGAACTATATTTCAAACTTAAATAGAGGTTCTGAAGTATATGGTTAAGTAACACCTTGTAGGCGAGCTGGTGGCCCGACCTACACGAAGACTTAGCCCTGCCCGGAGGTCACGGATTCGACCCCCCTGAGTGGGCCATGTGGTGCCCATACATTGGTCCATGAAACTGCCATGTTTCAATCAAATATTGGTCCATGCCATCCAATGCATAGTCAGCCTACAAAATCACCTACTTAGTCAACAGTCGAGTCACCCCTTCCACGTCACCTGTATGGTCGTATAGTCATCTTCCATGTCAGCCTGTACGGACTGTACAGTCAACAAATTTTGTCTGTTTGGAAAAAAATACAGAACATGATATCTTCCTCATATGAAATTTGTTTGATCCCGTTCAAAGTTGCATTGGGATCGTGACGACGAGATCTATGCAATGAAACCATTTTCGAGCAATTTCTAACACTTTGATTTTTGAGCATTTTTTGATCCCCTAGATCAATAAACTTCTTGAGAATATTCATTTCCAATTTTTTTGAGTTAAATAACTTTATCACATCCATGCTAAGAAAGGGGAATGAGGTAAAATGGACACTTGAAGCTAGGAATTATTTTGATCAAATTAAACAAGCATTGATTGAAGCACATATTTTTATCATCCCTGATTATTCAAAAGAATTTCTGATATTTTATTTTGCCTCAAATGATACATTAGTTGTTGTCCTCCTTTAGAAAAACTCGAATGGAACGGAGCAACCTATTTCTTTCTTCAACAGATCTTTGAGGGATGTTGAAGTCAGATATGACATCATGGAGAAACAAGCTTATGCTTTGGTCAAAGCCCTCAAATATTTCAGAGTATATGTTATGCATTCCAAAATTATTGCTTATATCCCTTCAAGCTATGTTAAAGAAATTCTAATTCATCCTGACATATATGGAAAGAGGAGTAAGTGGATTGCCAAAATTATGGAGTTTTATCTTGAGATGAAACCTACCAAGCTGGTGAAAGGACAAGGTTTATTTAGATTGTTAGTTGAATCAAATTGTAAGGAACTTAGGGTTAATTTCATGAATGCAGATTTTGTATATCAGCAGACTGATATTACTATTAGCAGCGCACATATCATCCCAAAATTGACAGAGTGTAGTTGGTACAAGGAACTCATCCATTTCTTGCATACATTGCAACCTCCTACTGGATTTGAGAAGACTATGGTGAGGGATTTAAAGCTCAAAGCAATCAGATATTGCATTTTTTATCATGTTTTGTATTGGAAGGATCATGTAGGGGTTCTTTTAAGATGATTGGATCTAGAAGAGGAAAATCAAACCATGACTGATTTTCATGATAGCCTATGTGGGGGTCATCATTTTTGGAGGACTACAACATATAAAATCCCCAGAGCTGGGTACTTATGGCCTAGTTTATTCACTGATGTATGTACAAAGATCAGGGCCTATGAAAAATGTCAGAAATTCTCAGGCAAGCAAGAACTAAAATATTTTCCTCTGAATCCCATAGTGGTATCTGGTCCTTTCCAGCAATGGGGATTATATTTTATTGGAGAAATCCATCCATCTTCAAGTGTCCGTCATCATTGGATCCTGACTGCCACTGATTATTTCACCAAGTGGATGGAATCCATTCCCACAAGAAATGCAACACATAAAGTAGCCATTAGATTCCTAGAAGACATTTTGTCAAGGTTTGGTTGTCCTAACAAGATTGTGCCTGATAATGTTGCAGCTTTTAAAGTTGAACCTCTGGTCAAGTTTTGTGAAAATTTTGGGATTCAACTTATTCACTCTACCCCATACTATCCTAAAGGTAATGGTTTAGTAGAATCCTCCAAAAAAATCCTAGTGAAGATCATCAGAAAGTTGTTGGAGGACAAAAAAAATTATTGGGATTCAAAGATGAAGTTTTCTCTATGGGAAGATAGAGTAACTACCAAGAGATCAATTGGAACTACTCCATTTTAGATGGTCTATGGAACTGAATTTGTTTTTCCTACTCAACTATCCTTACCTGTGGAAACATTTCTTTAAGACCAACAAGGAGAACCATATGAAATGATCATGAGGATGCATCAGCTAGTGGAAGTACATCAGACTAGGGAGCAACGTTTTGATAAAGCACAAAGTCATCAACAGAAAACTAAAGAAGCTTTTGAGAAGAAGGCGAAGAATGAATATTTCCAGCTGGGAGATCTGGTGCTCAAATGGGCTGCACAAAGGCAAGACAAGGGTTAACATGGTAAATTTGAATCCTTATGGATTGGTCCTTTCAATATTTCTGAAGTTTTGCAAAATAATACTTTCAAATTGTAGAGCTTGGAAGATACTGAATTTTTTGGTGGCCCAGTCAATGGGCATTTTCTGAAGAAATACTTTTCTTAAAGACATGAGTGGCTTCCTTTCATTGTAAATAATAGTTTTTAGTTTTTTTTATTCATTTGCAATAATGACCCCATATCCCTTGGATAAGACACTAGAACTACATGTTCTTGGTAGCTCATAGGGAGCATGTCATCCCCTGTGGAGCCAAATGTTAACACATAGGATAGTAAGGGTCAAACAATCATTTCAGATATGTTTTTGAGTCATAGATTTACATAATTCATAGGTTTTCTTGTTATAGTCACTACTACATATGGGCGGATTATTCCACAAATTTTTTCTACGTTTCCATTATTTTCATGTTTTTTTTAAATAGGGCGGGATTTTCATCGATATTGCCACGAAAGTGCGTCGATACAGCCATGAATAGGTTTTTTAACTTGGCTGAGATTCCCGTCACTATTTCCATGAACGTTCGTCGCTTTTGCCACAAAAGTTCGCCGCTATTTCCACGAAAAATTTTCCTATCTCATTGGTCGGTGTTAACGACTAGTTGACTAGTTTATCTATATATAGCTTACTTTAAGAGACTTTGCGACACACTTGCTATAGTTGCGACACTGTTCATGGATTTTGTTTGAGATGTTTATTTTTTCCATCACCCACAAGTTGAACAAATCCAATTCTCGATCTACATAGCTCAGATTTTTAACTTGCAAGGTTAGTATGCTTTTTTTATTGATGTACTCATTCAACTTGTAAATTTTTGTTCAAATGTCCAAATTTCATGTAGCTTGTTTTTTCCTTGATAATATATTATATGTGTAGTACCATATTTCATGTCTTTGGTTTTCAGATCTAGTTAGTATATTCTATGTAAAAGGGTATGTGGATTCCATAATATTATAGTTTTATGGAATCCACATACCCTTTTCCCTTCAATTGTAGTTAGAATGTCTCTCTCTTTTCATTGATAAAGATATGGAAGTGCTCTTGAAACTCAACCATGATCGATGAAATGATAGTAATTGATTGTCATTTTATTCTCTCTTTTATTTTTAATAACTAACAAAAAAAACCAACAAATCTTGATTAAATCTTTGATACCACTTGTTACATCCCTAGTACCTAAATGGGATCACACTTGCATAAATTGAAAATAATATAACAGTGACAATAATGGTTGGGATACTTGCACACCTAATGGTTGGCTAGCACTTACTAATTCAATTAAATGAAGCAAGAAATCTACATGAATAAAATCTTGAAGCTGATTGTTATATTGATAAATGATAAGTTTCTTGGCTTATGACTAAGCACCTTTAACAAATGAACTTATGATTATATACCATACTCTTCCAATATAAATAAAGTATACTTGTTTCAACTTTCTCAATAAAATCCACATACCCTTTTCTTATATGTGATGTTGTTTCTCTCATTTTTTTATAATCACACATAATTATAGATGTAGTGATTAACTTTAGTTTGTAGTTGATGTAACTTGTTTATACACTATTAATAAGGAGTATCTAAAATATAGAAAAATCATGACGAAATCTATGATAACATGATGAAATCTACTAGTCAAACAATGAAAAATGAGAACATGCCAAAGTGTCTTAGAAAATAAAACTTTGACCACTGTAAGTAGCATAAAATTGTGACCATTATATGTAGATGCAAATCAACACGTCATAATTTAAACCAACCCAACCCAATTGTGGATGACAAGTGGTCGACATTCTTTTCTTAGTGGTGAATTTCAAATATTGGCATTTTTTCTACAAAACAACTTAGACGCTAGTGTACTATGGTGTCGAGTGATTCAAGTTTGAGAAATTTTGACCACTTTCATTAAATGGTGTGTAATTATTTTCCATGGTGATTTAGTACACACTATTGATCTATAGTACAAATTGAAGAATATCGATCTTAATAGTCAATTGATAATAAATAAATAAAACACGGGTCAAAATGTCTTCGAAGAAAGAATTGTGAGGATTGTAGGTCACTGTAAATAAACATATCATAATCGAAAGGAGTAGCTAAAATATAAAAAATTGACAACTTACTGTTTGGTATGGTGTAGGTAAGAAAATCACTTCTCAGGACAAGGATTTGTCACTATGAACGAAAATGACAGGAAGCTTTCTCAGTTAAGAGAGGCATTAGAGGCGAGGGGCGATGGAAAATGATATTTCCCTTGCTATGATTGCAGAGGCTTGCAAAGAAAAATACTTTTAATAACAACAACTGAAAGACATTGTAGGGAGAAGGGGCACGCCGAAGGGGGTTATGAATATTGTCCCTTGGTAAGAGGATTCAATATTTAATGTGTTCTCTGTAATAATCAATATGTCATGAATCTTAGTAATATTTCTTATCGGGATTTTTATATTTTCTAAACACACTAATGTTTCTACATTGTTTTTAAATATATAGACAATGCCCCCAAAATGTCAACCTCCAGAGAGTTATTTGCCAAGTACTAGCAGAAATACTCCTTTACAGGGCGATGAACTTCGAGATCAAAATATTGAAGTTGTTGATCAATTTATTAATGATGATATGGATGGAGATAACGTTAGTTATTCAAATTAGGAATATAAGGTACATAGATTGATCCAAGATACATTTGCTCCAATGGATGAGGACAACTAGGATTATAGTCATGATGTTGATCCTCTACTCGAGAAGTCACGTCAACCTCTTTATGAAGGCTCAACAAAAAATATTTTATCTAATATATTGTTGTTGGTGAACCTGAAGGTTTTGAATGGTTTATCAAACACATGACTCACACAGATACTAAGGTATTTAATTTGTTAATTATTTATTCCTACATGTTCACAAATACTTAAAAGGTTCAATTTTTTCCTATGTTGCTATTGTTTTATAATTTGTAAATTAGTATATTGGATGTGATATTGATGATTAATATTGTTTACATTGACTTATTGTTTAGAATTTTGTAGATTGTTAAGTGAAGTTCTATTATCGACATCAAATATTTTTCCACGCACATATCGAGAAATATTCGTGATTATGAAAGAAATTGGAATGGACTATCAGGCTATCGATGCATGTCCTAATGATCATATGATATATTATCGACAATATGCATTACAAAATGAATGCCCACAATTTCAAATAAGTATACATCGAACCGATAAACCGTCAAAGAAGGTGCCTCGCAAAGTTCTTTGTTATATTCCGATAATTCCACATTTCCAGCGGTTGTTTAGGTGCCAAAGTATAGCACAGTTTATGGATTTCCATGCAAAGAATAGAAGTCGAGACGATGTTCTTTGAATGCCTGTAGATGGTTCTGAATTGAAGTACATCAAAGAAAAGTGGCCAACTTTTAAAGAATAACCTCATAATGTTAGACCTTCGTTGGCAGCTGATGGTGTCAATCCATTTGGAGAGCTTCGTTCTACGTACTCAGTTTGGCATGTTTTTTTTATAAACAATAACCTTCCTCCTTGGATGTCGATCAAGAGAGAGCACACAATGTTGGAAATGATTATTCTAGGGATTCAATTATCTTTTATTTTCTTTAAAGTATGACAAAATATTTCATTTTTTTGTTTCATGCATGGTAATTATTTATTTTATATATAACTACATCTAGATAAGTATAATTAATCATGTAGTATGTTGAACCAATTAGGTAGGTACCAGGTTAAAGATATGAATGTATATATTGAGCCTCTTGTTGAAGTTATGGGCTGGTGTCACTATGTATGACATCTCTAGATCATTAGGGCAAAAATGATTTCAATTCCATGGAATACTATCATGGACAATTCATGATGCTCCCGAGTTAACACATTTTTGTGTTATATTGTTACTTTATTTTGTGATTTAATATTATATACATTTATTGAAAATATCATGCATTCTTTTAAATTGTAACTCTAATTTGACGCTACATTAATTCATATATCCTGTAGGTCTTCAAACAAAGGGTAAATTTGCATGCCTAGTTTGTGGTCCAAGGATAAAATCTCGTCATTCAAGGAGTTTAGGAAAGGAAGTCTTTGATGAGTATAGGCACTTTCTGCCTAAGAACCATAGTTATCGAACTACAGACAAAGAAAAATTCAATGGTAAAGAACAAAATGGAAAAAAAACACGAAGAATGACACCTCGCCTATGGAAGTTGGAATATATTAGAAATCATCAAGGTACGCAAATTATTTATTTTTGACATATTATATAAATCTTTGGTTAATTTCATTAGTATTAATTTCACTTTGTCCCATTAATTAGTGTTAATTTCAATTTGTTGATGTTTCATGAATGTCGTTAAGGCACGAATGGGCTTCCACGAGGAATGAAAATTTACACGATTCAATTCAATATATTTCCATACTACGAGCACCTACAAATAGTTCATTTGTTTGATACAATGCATATCGGGAAGAACATAACAGAATTGTTATGTGGAATATTAGATGGAAGGACTGACAAAGAGAGAATTGGAAATATTTGTTGTGACATCCAGGAAGCTAATCACGCATTGCAAAGTGTTATTATTAATTCTAATGGCGATAGTCGTGAACATAATATTAGTCTTCCTTTGTTATTGATAGAGCAACAGAGCAATATTGTAAAAGAGGTCATTCGAAAAATTAGGTTTCCGACAGGGTTTTCGTCGAACATACAAAATATCTTAACGAAAAAGGGTGATTTTGGTGGGGTTAAAACACATGACTGGCATACATTCATTAAGGTAATTAGTAGGTTATAATATATTTCCTTATTGGTACACATTTTTTGGAAACAAATAATAATTATTTGTTTTTTGTTATAGTATGTTCTACCTTTATCTCTCCCAGACGACTTTGATAACAACATAAAAAAAATTATTTATGTACTTGGAAAATACATGAGGTAAGTATTGTTTTATAAGGAAAATGTACTTCTTATTTGATTTGTAGTGGAACTTATTGACATATTATGCTTTATCTACAAATGTATGTATGCCTTGATATTATTTTATTGCATCGACATTTGTAGGTGGCTATCATCAAAAGAAATCCATAAAGAAGATATAACATATTGGAAGAGAGAAATTCCCCGACTAATGTGTCAAATGCAACAGTATATACCTCCATCATTTTTCAATGCACAAGAACACTACCTCATACACCAAGTTGAAGAGATTGAATTATGTGGACCAATACACACAAGGTCGATGTGGATGGTGGAGAGGTAGTTGAAGTCACTGAAGACTTTTGTTAGACAAAGAGCACGTTCGAAGGGTTCTATGGTTGAGGGATATATGGTATATCAATGCATGGTTTATATTAGTCAATATCTACCTAAATTAGCAAAAAATATGAATGTGTCTCGCATTTGGCATCTCGACTCCATCAAAAAATTTGAAGGGGAGGTCCTATTGGGGAAAGGTAAAATGAGGACTATGAAAGGTAATTATTAGATGTTGACGTAGATTTAATATATTAAACATTTATTAAATTATTCCTTTATTAAAAATAGATAATTAATGATATTAAATTTTTATGCTATCATATAGTTTCTCGAGAGTGGGATGCTTTACATTTATACATTGAAAACAACCTTGATTGGATGGAGCATTGGATAGAATATGCTGAAGAATACTTTGGTAGGTTATCATGGGAAGGGGTGAGTAAGATGATTAAAACAACGCATCATCATCGAGATCAATTTCCTGATCTTACATCAAGGGAAGTTGATTTAGCCTTTGGTTTAAAATATAAACAGGCAAGTTAAATTTTTTACCCACATTTTCCTAGTTTTTTCCCAATTTTTCAATGTATTTGGTTTGTTTAATTTTTGAAATATATATTTACTAAGTCCTATATGAGATTTATTAATTGGCAATGTATTTTTTACTTGTTGTCCATGTTGCAGTTGAAACATCACAAGGCTATGTGGTGTAATGGTCGTAAATTTCGTATCAAAATGTTGGATGATAAGATAAAAACCTCGGATTGTGGGATAACTGCAGTGTTTAAGGTCACCAACATTTCCTCTAGAAGTGACAGAAATTCGGAAGAAACTGATAATAGGTACTATGGCCATTTGGAGGATATAATTGAGTGTGATTTTAATTCCTTTAAAACAGTTTTGTTTGAGGTTAAATGGTACAAGCTATGGATGCATGAACATGATCTTGAAAGAACTATTATTGAGCATGATAATGGATTTACCATGGTTAATACAAGGGAATTTGAACCTAGTATAGAGCCTTATGTTCTTCCAAGTCAATGTGAGCAAGTATTTTACTCAGAGGTACCTGGTAAAGCAGGTTGGTCATACGTTGTTAGATATGATCCAAGAGGAAGACCAGTAAAGTATAATCATGTAGTTGATGATGAAGATAATAACGAGGAAGAAGATCATGATTATGCACATCAGGAGTAGGTGGCTCATGTAGTTGATGTGTCAGATGAAGAAGTTGAAGAATTTGATCATCCAAGTGTAGGAGACAACGATCTCATTGACGATATCGATAACTATATTAGCGAAAATGACGTTGATGATGATGTTGATAGGAATGAGCCTTTCACCAATATTGATTCTGAACTAGATCCTGATACAGATGTTGAGCTAGATGAAGAAGAAGATGATTGATATTTAATTGTTGAAAAGAAGAGGTATGTGTTTATATCTTTTATTTGATCTTTATATGTTTTTATTTTGTATAATATAGTATATGATACATGTTTTTTAGAATTTCAAATTAGGTAATATGGGGAAATTGAGAGTGATGTGAGGGGGGGGGAATAATTAGAGCTTCCACCTTTACGTGTTTGCCCCTATTTAGTATAGAATGAACTATTCTCGAAACCAAGAGGAGCTCTACGTGACTATGCCTATCATACCAACAATGTAGGTATGCCCATCATCAATTCATCATGTAAACCATAAACCCTAATTTAGTGGAGTCATCGATTTGTTCCCAGTAAATGGATGTGTTGTTGTTGACATGGAATGGGACAACACATGTACCTTCTTAATTTTCTTCCTTCACTTGATGTGGGCCTGGTCATTCCTAGCCTTGAATTGAAAGTTGCCCCTAGTCTTAGTCATCACCCTTCATGACACTTGTCACCCAACGATCATTAGATCATAAGGTTGGATGCATATGGGCATTGGGATCATGAGGCTTTATAACCCTACAGTAACAATAGACATTAATTGAACTTTGACTAGATTGAAAGGTGCATGCAATTGAAAATACTAAAAACCCAAAACTAAAAGGGATCAATACACATACTGTCAATGAGAGGTGATCTAGCCATGGTGTGTAGGATGAGGCCTAACACTTTAAAATTTGTCATTCTCCAAATATTTTATACAAATTTTACAAGGAAATTGTACTAGGACTAGACACGGGCAACAGTGACCTGTGAATGGGGCCAACATTGAAATTTTTTCAAACTGTTTATGAATGCATTAAAATTTGACATGGATAGACTATTCGCATGCCTTAACGATATGGGAGGGTTTCTAGACTCAAATTTGACTCACACACCCACTTTTTTCCATCATCAATTAATCATGTAAACCATAAACCCTAATTTAGTGGAGTCATCGATTTGTTGGGTTTTAGTGTTCCCAGTGAATGGATGCATTGTTGTTGACATGGAATGGGACAACACATGTACCTTCTTAATTTTCTTCCTTCACTTGATGTGGGCCTGGTCATTCCTATCCTTGAATTGAAAGTTTCCCCTAGTCTTAGTCATCACCCTTCATGACACTTGTCACCCAATGATCATTAGATCACAAGGTTGGAGGCATATGGGCATTGGGATCATGAGGATTTATAACCCTATAGTAACAAGAGACATTAATTGAACTTTGACTAGATTGAAAGGTGCGTGCAATTGAAAATACTAACAACCCAAAACTAAAAGGGATCAATACACAGACTGTCAATGAGAGGTGATCTGGACGTGGTGTGTAGGAAGAGGCCTAGCACCTTCAAAATTATCATTATCCAAATATTTTATACAAATTTTACAAGGAAATTGTACTAGGACTAGACATGGGCAACAGTGACTTGTGAATGGGGCCAACGTTGAAATTTTTTCAAACTGTTTCTGAATGCATTGAAATTTGAGATGGATAGACTATTCGCATGCCTTAATGATATGGGAGGGTTTCTGGACTCAAATTTGACTCACACACCCACTTTCTTCCATCATCAATTCATCATGTAAACCATAAACCCTAATTTAGTGGAGTCATCGATTTTTCAGGTCTTAGTGTTCCCAGTGAATGGATGCATTGTTGTTGACATGGAATGGGACAACACATGTACCTTCTTAATTTTCTTCCTTCACTTGATGTGGGCCTGGTCATTCCTAGCCTTGAATTGAAAGTTGTCCCTAGTCTTAGTCATCACCCTTCATGACACTTGTCACCCAATGATCATTAGATCACAAGGTTGGAGGCATATGGACATTGGGATCATGAGGCTTTATAACCCTACAGTAACAAGAGACATTAATCGAAATTTGACTAGATTGAAAGGTGTGTGCAATTGAAAATACTAACAACCCAAAACTAAAAGAGATCAATACATAGGCTGTCAATGAGAGGTGATCTGGTCGAGGTGTGTAGGAAGAGGTCTAACACCTTCAAAATTATCATTCTCCAAATATTTATACAAATTTTACAAGGAAATTGTACTAGGACTAGACACGGGCAACAGTGACCTGTGAATGGGGCCAACGTTGAATTTTGTTCAAACTATTTCTGAATGCATTGAAATTTGACATGGATAGACTATTCACATGTCTTAACGATATGGGAGGGTTTATAGACTCAAATTTGACTCACACACCCACTTTCTTCCATCATCAATTCATCATGTAAACCATAAACCCTAATTTAGTGGAGTCATCAATTTGTTGGCACGCGACCAAGGGGAGTAGTGGAGGGCACACGCGAGGGCACCAAGAATGGTACACATGAGGGCACACGTGATGAAGGGGAGTATTTGAGGGCACATGCGGGGGCACCAAGAATGGTGAGTACCCTATAAAAATTAGCATTTGAAGTCATTACAAGTGAACATTTCGACTTTATTGATTCATTGGTAATAGACTATAGTCTATTATAGGTTTTTTCTCATGTGCTTCCTCCATCATTGCAACTATTTTATCTTTGTTTTCCCCTTTTAGTTCACCCTTTCTTAAAATAGTTTGTTCAACTTTTGTAAATTTCATGACAAACCCCAACCTAATTTCCCATTGCTCACAACTTTCATATGGTGTAGATCTAGGTACTTTTTACAACCATAGTTGATTATTTTCAATAACTCTCATGTTCTTCCTTACCATTGCAATAGCCATACTAGTAACCCATTTGTTGTCACAACTTGTGGAAACCACCATGTTTGTAGCACTATCGACCATAAACCCATGCCTTTGCCTTGCAGTTAGTTTTTGTGGTTTGTCAAACCTAGGTTTGGTCCTTTGTTTATTTTGTTTTGTGATTCTCAATAGTTGTAAGAGTTGAAACCACCTTCTCCCTTTCTTCCCAAACTATTCGAATTGGTGCAAAAGAACCACCAATACTGAAATCACTTGAAGCAACTGTTGGGCCTTAGAAATGTCGTATTTTCATCCACATTTTCCTTCACTATTCCTTACATTTCATCATCCCATTAACCTTCCATCATACCATTTTCATAAATACATTTGGGTTTCACATTATTATTTTCCACTTTATTCATTTTAGTATTATAAGTGAATTTGTAATTAAATATTAGAAATTAACATATTTTCATTATATATCAAGGTTGGATGAGTTTGGTGATGTGTGCAGGCATATTTGAAGATTGCATCAAATTCAAATATTACCACCTAGCCTCAAATTCGAATTTCATCTTCAAGCTTTGAAGATTTGAAGAATATTTGGGACAATCATTCAAGCATATTCAAAGGAGAAGATCATGGAGATTTTGATAGGATATCTTATCCAAGATATTTGTGGAGGATTTGAAGGAATAAGTTGAGAGAATAGTGGATCTTTCATTATGAAACTCATGTATATAAGAGAGTGTTCTCTCTTCATGAAGAGGCATGTAATTCATAATTTAGTCTTGTAATTAGGAGAAGGGGATTCTTAGCTTTGATTCTTTCATTATTATTCTTTCATGCTTTGTCATTTGATTCTTGTAATATAATTTGAGATTGATTTATTGTGTGAGCTCACATATGTCTTTTGTCATTCAACTCTTCACATGTTGTATTGCTTTCTTAGATTAATTTTCTTCTTTCCTAGTTAGTCTTTCAATGATTTCTTAGATTAATTTTATTTCAGCAATTTAGATTAGATTACTTCTACTTCAGTCCTTCATATATAGTGTGTGTTCTTCGTAAGCCTACGAACCTTGTATTGAAAAATTAAATATTTGAGCAAGTACTACAATGGAATTAAATGACAATATTTATGCCTAGCATTTTGGCCTTGTTGTCAGGGAAGCACGATGGATTGAAGTTTAGTTTGAATTTTCATGCAAGTGTGATTAGTCATGCTCCTAACTCTGAGGTGACATATGGGTAAGGGAATGTAGGGAGTGTTTCAATTTTGGAAAGCGTGGTAGTGTAAATTTCAATTCCAGTAATTTCAATTTCTGTAATTTCAATTTCTGCAAATTCAATTTCTGCAAATTCAATTTTTGCAACTGTGAAGAGGTTTTCATGTGTTTTAGCAAATGTGATTTTTCATTTTTTTTTTTTTTTTTTTTTTAGGGTGTTGTAAGAACCACTTTTGCAATATGATTTAACTATGAGTGTCATCTTGGAACAGCTCGCTCAGATCCTTGCGAAAGCTGGGATTTCTTCTTCTTAGGAAGAGGAGATCTTGACAGCAGCCCAGAGCTTAAATACTCCTCCAGAAACGAATGAGGAATCAACATCTGAGGAACTTGAGGAGGACAATGAGGAGTTGGAGCATGATATGAGCAAGGGAAACTATACCTACAAAAGCTATATCGAATGATGGTTTCAAGCGACTAAATATTATTTTCCACTTTGTTCATTTTAGTATTATAAGTGAAATTGTGATTAAATATTAGAAATTAACATATTTTCATTATATATCAAGGTTGAATGAGTTTGATTATGTGTGCAGGCATATTTGAAGATTGCAACAAATTCAAATATTACCACCTAGCCTCAAATTGGAATTTCATCTTCAAGCTTTGAAGATTTGAAGAATATTGTTGGGTATGTGTTATATTCTTTGCATGTGTGTGTGTGGGTGTGTCAGATATGAAAACTGCATCTGATGATCCCTCGTAGTAGTGCTTTGTATGTGTTGTGTGCATCAGGCACTTTCCTAGGGGGGTCCCAGGGGGGGCAGGTATGCCCCCCCCTGGGTACGCGTAGCATTCGGGTCAGCGCCCCCAATTTTTTTTTTGGGCGGTTTTGCTATTTTTAGCGGATTTTTCTATTTTTAGTGATTTACTAAAAATAATCTCGGTTTTAGGGATTAGGGTTTTGGTATCTATGGAATACCTAAAAACATTGTATATATTGTATAGTAATTCGATATAATGAATATAAGAAAGGTTTTCCCGGTTGAGGGTTTCCGGTATAAATCTCTGTGTACTATGTGAATGAACCATTGATTAAATTTTGTTTTTCTTAAGAATCTATATGCATTTCTTTACTTCATAGGTTTAAAACTTACATGTGGTATCAGAGCTCGTTTTTGGCTTAAGAGGGATGCCTTTGTTGTTGAGGGTTTGGCTTGGTCTTGATAGATCAAATTTATCTTGGGTCTGTGATAAACCTGGGTTTAGTGGGAGCTTTTGCAGTGGTGATTTGAGTGCATAAAGAGGAATGGCGAGTTCTTATAGAGTCAAGATAGAGAAGTTAAATGGTAAAAACTTTGAGCTATGGAAGCTGAAGATGGAGGACCTTCTTGTAGACAAAGAACAATGGATCGATGTGGATCCTGGTACACCACCGATTGGTACGCAGCCTACCGGCACACAGACAGCTGGTACACAACCTACTAGTGCACAAACTACTAGTACACCACCTACTGGTATGTCGAAGGAAGATTGGGAGAAGTTGGACAGAAGAGCAAGGAGTACTATTCGACTCTGCCTAGCAGATTTGGTGTTGTTGAATGTCTCAGAAGAATCTACAACCAAGGAACTATGGGATAAGTTGGGGAATTTGTATCAATCAAAGTCCCTGGTAAACAAGGTGTTTCTTTGAAAGAAGTTGTATCATCTTAGGATGGAATATGGAGATTATGTGATAGAACATATAAATGCCTTTAATACTCTGGTAAGTCAACTTGGCTCTGTTAATATTACGATTGCAGAAGAAGATAAGTGTATTACTTTGTTATGTTCTTTGCCAGACTCTTGGGATAATTTGGTTGTAGCAATAGGTAGTACCACTTAATCTACGTTGAAGTATGAGGATGTATTTGCATCTTTTTTATCTGAAGAGATGAGGAGAAAAAGCATGGATGGTCACAACACAAATGCTTTATTTGTAAGAGGGCGTACCCAAGACATGAACCCTGGTAAGCCTTCGGGGTGGAGATCTAAATCTACAGGTAGATATAAGTCTCCAAGAAAATCTTTGAGGAAATGTTGGAAATGTGGTAAAACAGAGCATTATAAGAAAGATTGCAAGTCTAAGAAGGTTGAAAAACCAAAGGGATCTGATAGTACCTCTTCTAGAGAGGCAAAAACCTCCACTGAAGAAGGAGGTGATGTTTACCTGGCATCTAAAAGTACACATGCAGACTGTGATGTATGGTTGATCGACTCAGGTGCATCATACCATATGACTCCTCATAGGGAGTGGTTCTCTGAATATGAAAAATATGATGGTGGTGATGTATTCCTAGGAGATGACTCGACAACAAAAATCATGGGATGTGGAAGGGTTAAGTTGTTGCTAAAAGATGGTAGGATTATAAAAATCCCTGGGGTTCTGCACATTCCAAAACTTGCCAGGAGCCTAATATCTATAAGCAAGTTGGATGATGCAGGAGTGGATACTATATTTGGAAAGAACACTTGCAAGATGGTACAAGGAGAAATGGTGTTGATGAGGGGAGTTCAGTGTGGAACTCTGTACAAGTTGTTGGGAAGCACTTATACTAATGGGTGTAATAGTTCTGTTGTCCTTGAGAAGACAAATAAAGAAGACAAGACCAATATCGTCCCTGAAAAGAAGACCATGTTGTGGCATCAAAGACTGGGGCATATTGGAGAAAAGGGCCTTCAAACACTTGTAACGACCCTGCTTAAATAGATGTATAGGATTATTAATTATAATTAATTTAATAATCTAACTGTCCTAAAAGTTAGCTAATCAATAATTATTTCTTAAATAACATTAACTAATTAATTATTATTAATTACTTGTTCATGATTGTCAAGGATTAATTAATTATTAATTGACTCATTAATTAATTAAGTAAAGCATTAAAGGGGGTTAATAAATTATATTGTTAAATTAAAGCTTACGTATTCAGGAAGGGATAGGACATTAAATATAGGATAAAATAATAAATAAAGGGGATAAGGAATATGAATAATGGGATAAGGGGCATTAACTACGAAAGGATAAGATAATTAATAAATGGATAAGGAAAGTAATGAAGGAGGGGGGGAGTCGATGAAGGGGCAATATGACAGGGAGAGCCTTACGATGGAAGGATTCTTTTAGGAAGGAGGCATTACCATTCTAGGGGAATTTTAGGGGAGGTTTCTCTTGGATTGCACAGAGGAGAGTTGAGTTATGTAGTCGGATTGGATCAGTACAGGCACCGGTTTGCTGGAGGTTTTGGGCACGGGGGCCAGGATATCCATATGATATCCTAGAGCTAGGAAGTTGTCCTAGTTGGCAGGGTGGAACAAGGTTTGGGCAGTGTTTACACAGTTCAGCAACGGTCAACAAGGAAAGTGGAAAGAGAAGGGTTAGCATCAGACCAAGGTAATTTAAATTAAGTATTTGTTTTATTTTTTTTATGGAATCATTATTCATTATGATAAATTTATATGCGTATGTGCTGAGTTTATAAGAAATTACTGAGTTACTGAAATGAAGTAGATATTACTGTTATAGTTTATGTTTGATTAATTATTTGATGTTAAATTAAAATGGACACTACACATGGTATCAGAGCTTTTGTTTGAAATCTGGTCCTGAGGGCCAAAACTCCAAGCTCTAACTCTAGCTACGCCTAACCTACAAACCAAACACAGAAATTTTAACACAAATATAAAAATAAATGCAATACAAATTGAAAATGTAAAAACAAATTTACCAAAGTAAAACAAGCAACTAGGGCTGTTACACTTACTAAGCCCTGGCCATGTTCCCAACTTCCTATTTCTAGAATATCATTTATCTAGCTAGTATACCACAGCTAAACAACCACAATTTCCTCCAGAGTCCAGCAAAGCACGTGGCTGTACATATGAGATCTCAGGACTAAACTAAAAGTCCATAACATGATGGATGAGTGTTGTAAATTATTTTGTACAACAACATTTAAGTTCTCTTTACATGCCAAATAAGGAGGTCTTCATTTTTACTTTGGTTTGCATATTCCTCAGACCTGGAACCTAAACCAAAGGGAGGCTGCACTGAACCCCCAACTAGGGTCATGTTTCTCAAAGAAACTTTGGCAAACAAGATTTTTAAAAGAAAAAATTTAGTAAACATATTCATGAAGTTGTCACTTATCGAAGAAATCTGTCTCAAATTTTGGGGCTAATCCCTTTTTGGGAATGCTATGGTCAACAGGAGCATTAGCATTTCTAGGGTTTTGATATTTTTGAGATCTTCTGAAAATAAGGCATTTAAAGAGATTTAAACCCCAAAAAAAAAATAACAGACTAATCTCTAGATTTCAAAACAGAGCCAAGCCCCATGTCGCTAAATATTTTTCGATTCTGTGTTACAAGGACAGTACTGTTATCGATGCCCAAGCAGTTCATGTGAGCCATGAATGCTTCTAGGGTTTAGTGTAGAGCACTTAGTTATAGGATCCACGTTTCAGAACCTATCCCAAAAGACATCAGATGAAAGAAAAAAAAGACATAGGAAAGCAAAAACAAAGAAATCTAGTAGAACTGTTGCATTTCATAAAATAGCAGCTATCTAGGCTAAAGTTTAAGAGAAATGGCACTATTTAGAAACATCTCTCCACAGGAAATTTTAAGTACAGACTTGGATTTAACAGTTATCGAGGATAAGCTTTATAGAAACGATGCATTTTAGGGAAACATATCTGCACAAAAGTTTTAAACAAAAAAATCAAATAGAAATGGTGCATTTCACAAAATAACAACGACCAAGGATAAATTTTAAGAGGAACCACGCAGTTTTATGCAAAACATCCATCCATAGAAAATGTAAGGAAAACTAGTACAAAGGTTGCATTTCACAAAATAACAGCTAGCGAAGCTAAAATTTAAGAGAGATGGAGCATCTTCATGTAAAACATCTCTCTATAAGAATTTAGAAAGTTGACGCAGAGAAATCAAGTAGTAAGGTTGGGTTTCACAAAATAACAGCTATCGAGGCTAAAATTTAAAAGAAGGAAACATATAAGCAGAGAAATGAAGTAGAAACGTTGCATTTCGCAAAATAATAGCTGTCGAGGTTAATATTTAAAAGAAATGGTGCAACTTCATGGAAAGCATCTCTATGCCAGAAAGTTGAAGCAAAGAAATCAAGTAGAAATGTTGCATTTCACAAAGCACCAGCTATCGAGACTGAATTTTAAGAGAAACAACACGGTTTCATGAACAATTCTTTCCATGAGAAATTTTTAGAGGAGAAATATAACAGAAACGCTGACTTTCACAAAATAGCAACAAGTATCAGCTCTAAAATTCAATAGAAGCCGGGCATTTTCGCAGCAAATTATTTTTCCACCCTAAATTTTAAGCACAAACCACAAATTTACAAACAAATAAAGACAGGACAATGCAAACAAAACAATAATGAAAAAAATGGTAAGCAAATCTGTGCAGAATTCTAAGGCAAAAAAAAAAACACCGATAGACATAATAAAACGACCAGACCGTTTGCACACAGTCGAGCGTCCAAGCTAAATGGAGGGTGAAACTTGCTAAATGCCACGAGGAGGCATGTAGCTGCCACACTACACAACACAGAAGCCATCACACAGCCGAGGGTCCAAGCGCTACTAGCGGCAACCAAATCTCAAAGCCTCGGTCGCACCTCTAGAGAGAGCAGGAGGCAAATGATGGAGCGTTTAGGGTTTGGGGATAGTTTAAGGTTGGGGATAGAGAATCAGAAGGGTGCGTGTAAGGCTTAGGATTAAAGAAGGCGATGGAGGAAGTGAGGGTGGGGCACGTGGGCCTCATGCGAGGACCCACGATGCCGATTTCTTATATGTATAATACTTCACGAGTAATTTTTTTTATATTTTATTTTAATTGTAATAAATTAATTGTTTTAATTTTTTTTATTTTAATTATAATTATTTTAAAATAAAGTTTCAAGAATAATTTATTTTAATTTTAAATTCTTAAGTAAATTGTCTTAAATTAGTTTAAAATTTAATTAATTTAATTTAATTTAATTTAATTTAATTAATTAGGTATTTTGCTTTTGTTTTTTAATGAGTAAAACATTTTTTTATTTTTATTTTCACTTAATTAAAGGGTTTTGAACCCGCGACCCCCACCAAGCGAAGCGCCTTAAGAAGAGCAATAACACCAACAGGCCACACATATCACTTTTACAAATAAATTCGCATATAAATAGTTTAATTATCAATAATAGCAAGGTATTAGCCGGAAGAATAATCTCCGATTATCCAAGTGTCAGGCTCATGAGACCTTACACACAACTCATCGAGCCAAGCACCAAGTCCCTCCACTCCATTCCACTAGTCAAAGTCAACGCTAAATCTCAATGCAACAATTGACAACGCCAACACTACGCGCCAAGGAAAAGCTCATGAGTCAAGCATCGAAGGATATTTAGTTGTAAGCGAAAAGTTAAAAGGGCTTAGACTAGGACAAGAGGGAAGGAGGCGACATAGGCATGAGGAGGGCAAGTATAGGAATTGGTGAGTATGGTGCAAGGCTAGCGTAGCTACAGGGAAAGGGAACCAATAGTTTTTTTCATAGAGGTGAAGAAATCAAGCTTAGACGCTTAATCCTAACCCTAACCTAGTCAATCCCCTAAAGGAGTAATGTCTATTTACAAACAAGTAAAGAAAACTTACGCCTAACCCTGTTTCTAGTTTGAGTAGCACCAATTTGAAACATGCTGGAACTCACCCTAACAACTTTGATTGATGCAGGTTAAAGCATACAGGATGGTCAGGACTCGAGGGAGTAGAGGCAGGGGAGTGTCGTCACAAGGACCACCAACACTGCCAATGCCACCACCACCATCGCCCGAAATATCTCTCATACTGCACTCGTTGGAAGCCATTAATGAGACTTTAAAGGGGAGACAATCGGCAGGGACTGAAGTGGAACCCCCACCGTCAGGAACGGATAATCCAGAAGCGTCAAGGGATTTAGGGGGAGGAACTCCACCCGAAGACATCACACGAGAATTGAAGAAGATCAAACTTTCGGAGTTTTTTGGGGGTCGCATGGTTGGAAGGCATGACAAGGTGTTTTTCCTTAAGGGACTATGCGTCCAACTCAAAGGTAAAGATCACAATTTTTTAGTTAAGAGACAGTGCCTTGAACTGGTGGGGCAACCTGGAAAGACAACTGCACCTTACCCCAGACACAGTATCTTGGGAACTTTTTGAGGAGAGGTTCCGAAGGAAATATCTACCAGCATACTACGAGGAACAATAGGTAGGGGCATTTCATTCCTTAGTACAAGGAAACAGAACTGTAGAAGAATATTCATATTTATGGAACTGGTCAAATATGTTTCGTATATGGACAATGACCAACGATAGGCAGAGCGCTTCGTCTATGGATTGAACCCTAAGATAAGAGATATGGTGCATATGTGGAAACCTTCTTCTGTAGCGGAAGCGGTGGAAAATGCGCGTTATGCGAAGGAACACATGAACTTAACCGGGGGTACAAGACCGGCATTTCCGCATCATCCTGGATTCATAGGGAAGGCCCCGAGGACATTTCCTAGGGGAGGGGGCTCAAGGCCATCGCCATATGGTAACAGAGTCACGCCAAGGACAGTAGCTACAGGGATTTCAATGGCAGTGAGTGCAGCATCTCGTTCATCACCAACGGTGCAGACAGGTCCACGACCATCTTAGGGAACAACAAGTAGGGGCAGGGGTTCCAAGGGAAGGAACTCATTTAAGAGGTAGTCACATAACAGTGCATAGGTTCAATCTCGTGTTACCTGTTGGGGGTGCGGAGGACCCCATTACCAGCATGACTGCCCAGAGTTACAATCAGGGTTCGTGCATAGAGAAGGAAAGGCACCGATGGGGAGAGCAAGTAGCAGCCACCATATTTACGCAGCGGTTAATAATCACCGGGCCGAACATCAATCCATGGTGGTGGAGTCATCATGTACGCTAAATCATATCAATGTCAATATTTTGTTTGATTCTGGTACGATAGATAGTTTCATTTCACCATATGCATTAGAAAAGAGTGGGTTGGCAGCCTACGAGCACGATGACTTTAAACAAGTCGAGATGGCTTCGGGAGAAAAACAAGCGGTAGGACCTAGTGTCGATAATTGTATAGTAGACCTGGGAGTGTGCACTACTAGGTTGAAGGTATATGTCACTGCTCTCGGGGCATATGACTTAATCATTGGAATGGATTGGTTAGCAGCTCATCGAGCTTTGGTAGATTGTTTCGCAAAGAGGGTGATTTGTGTCGATGATGAAGGAAGACCAGTAGAGATCCAGGGTGTACAGAGAAAAGTGTCATTATTCTTTATATCAACTATGAAGGTTAAGCGATGCTTGAGGCAAGGGTGTCGACTTTATGTAGTGGAAGCAGTAAATGAAAGGAAGGGACCCTCATTGGATCAGTACCCAGTATTGTCAGAATTTCAGGATGTTTTTCCGAACGAGTTACCAGGGTTACCTCCTGAGAGGGAGCTTGATTTTACTATTGAACTAAAACTTGGTGCAGAACCAATCTCCAAGACTCCGTATCGGATGACAGTGCCGGAACTTTGTGAATTGCAAATGCAGTTGAAAGAGTTACTGGACTTAGGGCTAATAAGGCCCAGTGCCTCACCTTGGGGTGCACCAGTAATTTTTGTAAAGAAGAAGGACGGATCCTTACGACTGTGTACAGACTACAGGGACTTGAACCATGCTACAGTGAAAAATAGGTACCCAATGCCACGAATAGATGACCTCTTCGATCAGATGAAAGGAGCAGTGGTATTCTCCAAGATTGATTTGCGATCAGGGTATCATCAGTTAAGGATTAAGGAAGGTGATATCCCAAAAACTGCCTTTCAAACTTGGTTTGGACATTACGAGTTTGTTGTAGTACCTTTCGGATTGACCAATGCGCCAGCAGTATTCATGAGCCTCATGAACAACATATTCTGGAAGTACTTAGACCATTTTGTACAAGTCTTTTTAGATGAAATCCTCATCTATTCCAAGAATGAAAGAGAACATGAGGAACACTTGTGAATAGTGTTGTCCTGCCTTAGAGAGAACAAATTGTATGGGAAGCTGTCGAAGTGT
>ML781556.1:172579-190342 GCA_009831015.1 Picea engelmannii | reverse complement strand
TATTCAGGAAGGGATAGGACATTAAATATAGGATAAAATAATAAATAAAGGGGATAAGGAACATGAATAATGGGATAAGGGGCATTAACTACGAAAGGATAAGATAATTAATAAATGGATAAGGAAAGTAATGAAGGAGGGGGGGAGTCGGTGAAGGGGCAATATGACGGGGAGAGCCTTACGATGGAAGGATTCTTTTAAGAAGGAGGCATTACCATTCTAGGGTAATTTTAGGGGAGGTTTTTCTTGGATTGCACAGAGGAGAGTTGAGTTCTATAGTCGGATTGGATCAGTATAGGCACCGGTTTGCTAGAGGTTTTGGGCACGGGGGCCAGGATATCCATATGATATCCTGGAGCTAGGAAGTTGTCCTAGTTGGCAGGGTGGAACAAGGTTTGGGTAGTGTGTACACAGTTCAGCAATGGTCAACAAGGCAAGTGGAAAGCGGAGGGTTAGCATCAGACCAAGGTAATTTAAATTAAGTATTTGTTTTATTTCTGTTATGGATTCATTATTCGTTATGATAAATTTATATGCGTATGTGCTGAGTTTATAAGAAATTACTGAGTTACTGAAATCAAGTAGATATTACTGTTACAGTTTATGTTTGATTAATTATTCGATGTTAAATTAAAATGGAAACTACAACACTATGTGATAAAGGCACGGTTGAAGGTATGTCTAATTGCACTCTGGATTTTGATTTCTGTGAACATTGCATATATGATAAACAAAATTGAGTAAGATTCCCATCTGGTGCTACAAGAGAAAAGGGGATCTTAGAGTTGATACACAGTGATGTGTTTGGACCTGTTCATGTTCCATCCCTAGGTAAATCTGTGTATTATGTTTCATTCATAGATGAATTTTCAAGGAACACATGGATTTATTTTCTTAGAAAGAAATATGAGGTTTTTAATAAATTTAAAGAGTTTAAGGCTCTGGTAGAAAATCAAACAAAGAAGAAAATAAAGGTATTGAGAACAGATAATGGTGGAGAATTCTGCGAAAATGAATTCAAAGATTCTATAAGAAGTGTGGTATAGCAAGGCAGAAGACTACTCCATACACTCCTCAGTAGAATGGAGTTGTAGAAAGGATGAACAGGACACTGATGGAAAAATAAAGGAGCATGCTCAGTGGTGTCGGGTTAGGATAAGAATTATGGGTAGAGACAATGGGTACAACATGTTACCTGGTCAATCGATCACCTTCATCAATGTTGGATGATAAAACTCCACATGAGGTATGGTATGCAAAGAAACCCTCTCTTCAACATATTAGAGTGTTTGGTTGTGATGCTAATGTACATGTTCCAAAGAAAAATAGAAGTAAGATGGATAAAAAGGATGAAAAGTTTATCTTTATTGGTTATAAAGATGGTGTGAAAGGTTATAAGCTTTGGAACCCAGAAACCAAGAAAACTATTTACAATCAAGATGTTGTTTTCAGAGAGGTAAAAGATGTGTCCAAATAGGAATTCCTACCAACACAAGATGAACCTAAGAAAACAGAGCTTAAGTTGGATGATGCAAAATCTGAATCATCTGAAGAAGAGGAAGCAGAAGAAGAAGAAGAAGAAGAAGAAGAACCTCATACCCCAGTATTGAGGAGATCAGTGAGAGATAAAAGGAAACCAGAAAGGTATAGTCCACCTAATTTCTGTTCCAATTTTGCTTTATCTATTACTGATGATGATCCCAAAACTGTCAGGGAAGCAGTGAATTCATAGGATAGTAAACTTTGGAAGAAGGCCATGGTTGAAGAAATGGATGCCTTGGATAAGAAAGAGGCATGGGATATAGTCGAGTTGCCAACTAGAATAAAATATGTTGGTAGCAAATGGTTGTTTAAGAAGAAGTTTAATGCACAAGGTAAAGTGGAGAAATACAAAGCTCGGTTAGTAGCAAAATGTTATTCCCAAGTTGAGGAATTGACTTTGGTGAGATTTTTTCTCCCATTGCTAAGTTAACTTCTATTAGATTTCTTTTATTTATTGCTATTGCTTTTGATCTTGAAGTGGAACAGGTGGATGTGAAGACAACATTCCTACATGGGGATCTAGAAGAAGAAATCTACATGAAGCAGCCAAAAGGCTTTGTAGTGAAGGGAAAGAAAGATTTGGTCTGTAAGCTAAAGAAGTCACTATATGGTCTGAAGCAATCACCTAGGATGTGGTACCAAAAGTTTGACACATACATCCTTGGATTGGGATTTGTAAGAAGCAAGGCTGATCACTGTGTATATTCCAAGCAGGTTGGTAATCACTTCATTTATGCAGTGTTGTATGTTGATGACATGTTGTTGGTAGGAAATAACATGGATGTTAACAAGGAATTGAAATCGGAGCTATCCTCCAAATTTGACACGAAGGATCTTGGTGCTGCTAACTTCATTCTAGGAATGGAGATTAAAAGAGATCGTGCAAACAAGAAAATTTGGTTGAATCAGAGAAAATATGTTGAGACAATATTGCAGAGGTTTAATATGCATGGAAGTAAACCGGTCAAGGTTCCTATTCTTATAGGTGTCAATTTATCTGTAGATCAGTGTCCCAAGACACAGGAAGAAGAAGAGGACATGTCTCATGTTCTGTATGTCAGTGTAGTTGGTAGTTTGATGTATGCAATGGTTTGTACTAGACCGGACATTGCACATGCAATGGGATTTTTGAGCAGGTATATGTCAAAACCAGGGAAGGAGCATTGGACAACAGTAAAGAGGGTCTTCAGGTATCTGTGTGGCACTACCAGTTATGGATTGTCCTACCAAGGAAGACCAGGATTGTACAGAGTGCTGGACATACATGGCTTTGTTGATGCATATTGGGCTGGAGATCTAGATCGCATAAGATCTACAAGTGGGTATGTGTTTAACCTATTTGGAGGAGCAATCAGTTGGATGAGAAAAAGATAGGCTGTAGTGGCACTCTCAACTATAGAATCTTAATACATGGCAGCCACTCATGCAAGCAAGGAAGCAGTATGGTTACAAAGATTGTGTTCAGGTATTGGGTTAGTACAACAAGCAGTGAGATTAGATTGTGACATTCAGAGTGAAATCTTCCTGGAAAATAACCTTGCTTACCATTCGAAGACAAAGCATATTGATGTTCAGTATCAGTTTGTGAGAGACATGGTTGAGGAAAATAAGGTGTTGCTCGAAAAGGTTGACACTTTGAAGAATGTTGCAAATTCATTGACAAAGTCTATGAGCACAGAAATTTTCTCCTGGTGCAGAGTAACAATGGGCATTGTTTCCCTAGATTGTTGACTATATAATCCCCTAGACCCCTAGATGCAAAGAAAACAACAAGTGGGAGAATGTTGGGTATGTGTTATATTCTTTGCATGTGTGTGTGTGGGTGCGTCAGATATGACAATTGCATATGACGATCCCTTGTAGTAGTGCTCTGTTTGTACTGTGTGCGCTAGGCGCTTTCCTAGGGGGGTCCCAAGGGGATCAGGTATGCCCCCCCCCCTAGTTACGCACAGTGTTCGGGGCAGCACCCCAAAAATTTTTTGGGCAATTTTTGCTATTTTTAGCGATTTACTAAAAATAATCCCGGTTTTAGGGATTAGGGTTTTGGTATCTATGGAATACCTAAAAACATTGTATATATTGCATAGTGAATGGTAAAATTTGATATAATGAATATAAGAAAGGTTTTCCTAGTTGAGGGTTTCCGGTATAAATCTCTGTGTACTATGTGAATGAGCCATTGATTAAATTATGTTTTTCTTAAGAATCTATATGCATTGATTTACTTCATAGGTTTGAAACTTACAAATATTTGGGACAATCATTCAAGCATATTCAAAGGAGAAGATCATGGATATTTTGATAGGATATCTTATCCAATATATTTGTGGAGGATTTGAAGGAATAATTTGAGAGAATAATGGATCTGTCATTATGACACTCATGTATATAAGAGAGTTTTCTCTCTTCATGAAGAGGCATGTACTTCATAATTTAGTCTTGCAATTAGGAGAAGGGGATTCTTAGCTTTGATTCTTGCATTGTTGTTCTTTCATGCTTTGTCATTTGATTCTTGTAATATAATTTGAGATTTATTTATTGTGTGAGCTGACATATGTCTTTTGTCATTCAACTCTTCACATGTTGTATTGTTTTCTTAGATTAATTTCATGCTTTCCTAGTTAGTCTTTCAATGCTTTCTTAGATTAATTTCATTTCAGCAATTTAGATTAGATTACTTCTACTTCAGTCATGCATATATAGTGTGTGTTCTTCGTAAGCCTACGAACCTCGGATTGACAAATTAAATAGTTGGGCAAGTACTACAATGGAATTAAACGATAATATTTCCGCCTAACATTTTGCCGCCATTGTCGAGGAAGCACGATGGATTGAAGTTTAGTTTGAATTTTCATGCAAGTGTGATTAGTCATGCTCCTAACTCTGAGGTGACATATGGGTAAGGGCATGTAGGGAGTGTTTCAATTTCGACAAGCGTGGTAGTGTAAATTTCAATTCCATTAATTTCAATTTCCGTAATTTCAATTTCTGTAAATTCAATTTTTGCAACTGTGAAGAGGTCTTCATGTGTTTTAGCAAATGTGATTTTCATTTTTTTTTATTTTTATTTTGTTTTGGGTGCTGTAAGAATCCCTTTTGCAATATGATTTAACTATGAGTATCAAATTGGAATAGCTCGCTCAGATCCTTGCGAAAGCTAGGATTTCTTCTTCTCAGGAAGATGAGATCTTGACAGCATCCCAGAGCCTAAATACTCGTCCAGAAACAAATGAGGAATCAACATATGAGGAACTTGAGGAGGAAAATGAGGAGTTGCAGCATTCTCTGAGTGAGGGAAACTACGCCTACAAAAGATATATCGAACTATGGTTTCAAGCGACTACTCGGTTAGATTCTTTTTATTTTTCTTTTTATTTTGTTAATTTAGAGATTCAACAACTAGATTCATTCATTCTTATAAATTTCCATTTTACATTCGAAAAATTGCCACTGAACATATTGTTGTTACTGTTGCATGTTTGGCTCCATTGGTTATTTGATTACACATAACTTGTTTCTAAGATATAATTAACATAGATTAGGTAGGCTTTCATTTTCAGTTTTTGTTTTCATTATCATATTTTTCTTTTACCTAGAATAAGTATGCTCTCCTCTGCACTTCGTGTGATCACGAGGATTAGAAAATAGGGATGATTTTTATTTCAAGAATGAATGTTTTTGCGTCCATCCTTTGACCTGCAAATAAACACAGTAAAAAGAAAATTAACGAATAAAAACAAAGCCAATTTTACATGTTGTTACAACATGTTGATACAGCGAAAATTTTACATGCTGATACAGCGAAAAATTTACATGATGGTAAAACGACATCTTACATGTTGTTACAGCAAAATTTTACTTGCTGAAACAATGACGTTTTTGCTGTAACAGTGATTGAATATATTTGCAGATCAGAAAACAATAAAACTATAGGTGCATTAGGATTATTTTATTTAGGAATGCAATAAAAACAAAACTTAAAACAAAACAAAACAAAAAAAAAATCTTCAATTTGTGCACGATTAGAGTTTCATTTTTCCATGTTGAAACAGTATGAACACCAGATGAAACAATCTCATGCTTGCAAACTTCTCGTTGATCTGAGTAGCAACAATTCCATCTCTTACATTTATCTGAAACCTGCAAACATTTTCTCCCTCATGACTTGTTTTCATTCCTCCGACCATAAATTAAAACCTGTTGTAATTCTACGCAAACTCTTGATCCATACATTTGACCAGATGCAAACACCCTCGAATGCTTCAAAACCATTCAACCAAGATCTCATATCTATCTGCGATCATTGAAAAAAAACTGCAACACAACAACAACAAAATAGTTTTGTTTTAGAGATCCATCTCCCGATTTGTGATAACAAGCAAACTACCCTAGTCTCCCAATGAACGAGGATCTCAACGCAATTCATGTGATAGCTCTTATCTTTTCCGATAATTAAGAAGCTGTGATTTTCTTCCCCGATTTCCATGTTTAATTTAAGCCTCATATCAAAAACTAGACACTTTCTGTTGGGTTGTTGACCGAAAAATAAGAACCAAATCATGATCGTGCAACCATTCTTTCTCTACCTTACCTAATTATTGTTGTGTCAAATCAAAATCATGATTCAGTTGCAAGCTCTTTGCAGCATTATACCCACTTTACGATGGTTTTTAACTGCCGAAAATCTCTACGATGGTTGGTGGAAGGATTGCGATTATCCATATCCACAGGTCGATATCAATAATATGTCGGTACCAATTAATTAACAATCAGTCCAGATCCTGAAGCGATAGGCCATTTCACCATTAAATGATTAAAATTTGATGTCATTAATGAATAGATATTTGATGATCCCACTTCTTTTCACATCTTCTCTGGATTTTTGTGCGTTGTTGAGATTGTCAATTCTTACGATCATGATCGGTTGGTGTAATTTTGTCTTTGAAATTTATACAACATCAACCAAACTAGTTGTCACACGCACCCCTGGCTCTTATATCTAAGGTTGATGATAATGATAGATGTGTTATTGAGAGGTTTAAGAGAAGAATCCAATCAACATCTTTGTATCATTTTTTCTCGGCTGCACTATTGTTCTCGATCTTTATTGAGTTTGGGCGGGCACCTGAATGAGCCAATAAGAACTTGCTGATAAGTTGGCTTTCCATTTGGGATGACCTTAGGGAATGCAGCGCGCTTGTATTTTGGCACAAAATGACTTATAAAGACCATCAACAAACCTGAGTATTGGGATCTTAGTGATCTGGGTCTCTGCATCAGGTTAGTGGACGAGAATCTCCTTGAGGATCCAAGTTTCCTTACAGTTTTGCAGTTCTTCGTACTTCTGAATCACTACAATTTAGCATTGATTCAGCGCACCTAACAAGATGCCTCATGGAATGATTTCTACCAACGTTCATTCACCTACTATGGGTGTGGTGATTTATATGGGAAATCCCTTGCTCAATCGAATAGTTGATGGGTTTCTCAAAATTGGAACTTTGGGTGCTTCATGTGTGCTTGTTGAAGAGACTTACAGTTGTTTGAGTAAAGAAAGTGTGACAAAGCATGATCTTGAGCATACACTTAAGAATATGGGAAAGGAGGGCCTCAAGTGGGGTGTGGTAGCTGGTGTATATACTGGAGTAGAATATGGACTAGAAAGGATTAGTGGCAGGCGAGACTGGAAGAATGATTTAATAAGTGGTGTTGTGACTGGAGCTTCCATGTCCTTTGGTGATAATAAATACATCAGAGACAAGATGATAAAGGATTCCATTAGAGGAGGATCCATAGCCACTACTGCCGAATTTATAAGATATCTCACGTAAAACTACAGATTTTGAAGTGTGATGCAATAAATGTTCTGAGCATTAATATGTTTTCCATACATGCAGTCCCTAGATTGTTTAAAATAAATTTTGATAGACTGACTAATGATTTGGAAAATCAAATGCTTCACATTTGTAAAGAAAAAAAGAAAATAACAACTTTTGTTATCTTGAAAAAAAAAAGAACGAAACACAAACAATAAAACTTAACAAAAAGAAAAAATGGAAAACGAACAACATAATAAAAAATAATAAATATAAAAAATAAGTAAATTTGCAAATGGACGCTTTATTTATTCATGAAAACAATGATCCAAACATGTTACGTCGATGTGTTTTTCTCAATTCACTTCACGCAGTAATTAACGATGAAACAAGCGTAACGGAAAAAGGTATAAAACATATATTTTTCTTTGATTTGCCGCATTTGCACTTATTTCTGCATGATATGTTTTTCGCAAATCTCATAGTTTTCATGCAGGATTTGTACTAAGATTTTTCAGGTTCAGAGACGATCACATTTTGCTGCTGAAGTGATTTTCAAATTCTTCAGAGAACACATGCCTTCCTAGCCAGCTTGAAGGAGATGTAACTCATCAGAAACATCATGACATTTGCTGATACACATAAACATTTTGCTGATACACAAAAACTTTTTGCGCATCCTGATGTTTGTTGTTACACAGAAATATTTTGCCAAATTTTCGCATTTTTCCAAATTTCATGTTGTGACACTATCCCATTTCTCCTTCAAAGACGATTGGTCATTCCTGTGTTGAAGCCATCTTCCATTTCCTTAACTTTCATGACTTCACACATACCTATTCTTTTCTGAGTTGCATACATTCCCTTAACTTTTTCATTTCATTTTTTCCTTTCTAGTTTTCCTTCTGAATAAAAAAAACTCCCTTTCCATGATCAAATTACCTTTATTTCCTTTCCATAAACCATGTTTCTACTAAGATCTTTACATATATAGTCCTACCAATCCTTTTATAAACTCGCATTGACTGATGTGGGATTCCTTAAGGCCCACCTTTCAACAATCTTGCCCCATCGACCTCGACACCTTATATGGGATCTAGACTAAAGTTCCTTTTGAGTACCTAGAGGCTTGCATGCCTTAATGGCAAGTTTTCTCGCTAGAAATCATGGGAATACATCAATGTCCCTTGATCATTAGATCTTGCAAGTGGCTCGACATCAGCACATATATTCTCACTTTGCAATATGCACTCGGGTACCTTGACACTCATGGAAATCACTGGTGAGTTTGTCTCGCATTGGTTAACGACATTCATCAATGGTTGGTAATCCAACGATTTCTCTTCATGCTCGACACTGACACATTCATTCACATGATCAGAATTGTACCATCAGTTTGTAGCAGGTGAAGACTATACACTTTTTCGTGATCCCCTCAGCAGTTGTAGCAGTTTGATTTCAGATCTATGAGAGTACCACAGTTCCATATTCTCTGCCTTCCACATTTCTCATGATTCAGTAGTAGCAATTCAGATTCCTTCACTTCCCATGATCCAGTTACAACAACAACAACATTGGCAGCTCCATTTTCATGATCCTACAACAGTAACATCTTCCATGCTCCAGCACTAGCCATATTCCTATTGCATTGTTCATCATCATTATTGGGTAAGTGGAGGTATGTTCTTCTCTAATCTTTAATCATGTAATTCCTTATTTTCTAGTAATGAATAAATTTTGAAAATTCCCTCAACATGCTCTATTTCCTTTTTCACTTTCATAACCTATGACAAGTTGCATAAGGATATGAAACCACTTCATATGGGGGGGAGGGAACCTATATTCACTACATATTCATTACCATTATTCCATTTTACCATCTCATCATTCCATTTATGATTCACTAACATTTCTTTTCCAACGACACTTTGTTGCATTTCAATTGATATACATATTTGCATGATTCATAAAAGATAGAGAAAAGGATTTCTTATACTCAGTGATGCTCTGTTCAGCACATTGATAGCTTATTATTTCCAGTGAATACATGGATAAATTATTGCAGCAAGAAAACAGATAAGTGACTGAATGTTGCAGCAAATAAGTGAAATGAATGTTGTTAACACAAGAACCAACATTCTTTATATTCATGGTTGTCACACAAGAACCAACCATAAGAAAATGTAAGTTGTTACTCATGTATTTCACATGTTGTTACTCTTGTATTTCATACCCTAGAAACATTCATTGTTAAAAGGACATCATAAATCAAAGCCATAGTTTAAATGTCAAAAGTTCTTAAGAAGATCCATGCATGGTTGCATGAGGACATGCAACAATTTCAGTTGGGGGGGCATGTTTGGCCTCAGAAATATCGTATTTTCATACATTGTTTCCTTCACTATTCCTTACATTTCATCATCCCATTAACCTTCCATCATACCATTTTCATAAATACATTTGGGTTTCACATTATTATTTTCCACTTTATTCATTTTAGTATTATAAGTGAATTTCTGATTAAATATCAGAAATTAACATATTTTCATTATATATCAAAGTTTGATGAGTTTGAGGATGTGTGCATACATCTTTGAAGATTGAAACAAAGTCAAATATTACCACCTAGCCTCAAATTCGAATTTCGTCTTCAAGCTTTGAAGATTTGAAGAATATTTGGGACAATCATTCAAGCATATTCAAAGGAGAAGATCATGGAGATTTTGATAGGATATCTTATCCGAGATATTTGTGGAGGATTTGAAGGAATAAGTTGAGAGAATAGTGGATCTATCATTATGACACTCATGTATATAAGAGAGTTTTCTCTCTTCATGAAGAGGCATGTAATTCATAATTTAGTCTTGTAATTAGGAGAACGTGATTCTTAGCTTTGATTCTTTCATTGTTATTCTTTCATGCTTTGTCATTTGATTCTTCTAATATAATTTGAGATTGATTTATTGTGTGAGCTCACATATTTATTTTTTCATTCAACTCTTCACATGTTGTATTGCTTTCTTAGATTAATTTCCTTCTTTCCTAGTTAGTCTTTCAATGCTTTCTTAGATTAATTTCATTTCAGCAATTTAGATTAGTTCTACTTCAGTCCTGCATACATAGTGTGTAAATGTGTTGAACCTACACAAAATAGATCTAGCTAAACAATAATACACACATTTGCAAAGAGAATTGGAGAAATAAGAAGAAGGAGAGAAAGAATGGAAGAATTCTCAATAACCATTGTGAATAATGAATAATTTACACATGATATACTCTGTATATCTCAATGAGTTCGACTTGAGGTGAACTAATGCGCCATAGTGGTGGTATAGAGTTATATAGACACACACCAGTAGTTACGGGAGTGAACTACCACCTATTCTAGTCTCTCAGGCAGTTACAGGAGTGAACTGCCACCTAGTTGAGTTAACTAGCCAAGTAGTCTTCAGTTAACTGGTTGAACAGAGAGTAGTGAGGAGTTAACTCAGGGAATCAAGGCTAATGTGCCACTTTGGTGATGATACCAAGGCAAGGTCGAATTAGCATTGTGATGATCCCAATTTTGCATGGTGATGATCCCAATGCAACATCTAAACTCAACTCAACTAGTCAAACTGAAGTGTCAACTGAAAGAGAATATTCTCTAGGTGGAATATTCCCCCCTAAAATATAGGAGACTGGATAATGACTAATTATGACTAATAAACAAGTAATAAAATTATGAAAAATAAATCCTAGGTGTGTGTGAAGTATCTCCAACACCCCCCCTGAACATCACTATGGTGAAAATAAAGATTGGGTCCCGACAACGAGGCCATGTTAGGTACCGAAGTACAAAAGATACGCTGAAAATAAAGTGAGGAAAGAGGGAAAACCTCATGGGAAAAACCCCCCCTCAAGGTACAATGTATGTAAAAAGAAGAACTACAGTTGCTAGGCAACTGTGTCCTTCACTCCAAGACGACCTCGCAGAGAATGGAATTTCTACTCAGTGAAGGTCTTGGTGAAAATGTATGTCATCTATTCTATTGAAGGACAGAACTGTAAGTCGATGATCCCCTCGTGTACCAAGTCTTGGATGTAGTGCATGTGGATCTCGATGTGCTTCATCCGCTGCCTCTGAACTAAATCTCTGCAGAACTTCATATTGCTCTGGTTGTCACACCAGATGACGATCGGTTGATGAAACCGAATGCCCAATTCAGTCAGAAAATGTTGTAGCCACATAACCTGAATGGTTATGTTAACTACTCCTCTGTACTCTGTCTCAGCTGAAGATAAAGCAGTAGAAGCTTGTTTCTTTCTCAACCAACAGATAGGCCTAGAACCAAGACTGAGTGAGTAACCATATGTGGACTTGCAATCAATGCTATCGCCAACCCAGTCGAAATCAGTAAGCCCAATGAGATCTAATGTAGATTCTGTTGCATAATGAATCCCAAAGGTGATGGTGCCCTATATGTATCAAAGGATATGCTTTGCATCTTTCCAATGTAGCTCATGTGGCTCTTGCATGAACCTGGAAACTGCGTCAATTGCATATGAGAGGTCTGGTCTGGAGTGTGTGAGATACAACAAGCTCCCCACTAGTTGTATGTACAGTGTGATGACAACCAATGGAGTCTCCCCGTCATCCTCAAGTTTGACTCCTGATAGGAAAGGAGTCGGAGCATACTTGCACATTGTCATGTGAAATCTCTCAAGGAGATCTCGTACATACTTGGCTTGAGACAGTTTGATGCATGATGCATCCTGACTGATCTCAAGTCTAAGGAAGAAGTGTAGCAGACCCATGTTTGTCATCAAAAACCTGTCATTAATAATCCTCTTGACTGCAACAATCGTTGAAGTTGAGCAACCGATGATCAGCAAATCATCGACATACAGAACTAAAAGTAGAAGTGAATTAGTTGTCTTGAGAATGTATACATTCGGGTCTGATTTACAATGTACAAAGTTCTATGACAATAGTTAGGAGTCCATCTTGGCATACCATGCCCTCGGAGCCTATTTGAGGCCATAAAGTGACTTATTCAGTCGACAGACCAAAGATGAGTCCTACATAAATCCATGGGGCTGCTCCATGTAGATCTCCTCAGAGAGATCACCATGAATAAATTCATTCCTCATGTCCATCTGATGGACTTCCCATCCCTTGGTTGTCGCAATGGCAAGTGCCAATCATATGGAATCCATATTCACTACTGGAGCGAAGGTCTCATCATAGTCAATACCATGAACTTGCTGAAAGCCTTTGGTGACAAGCCTGCATTTGTATCTATTGATCTATCCATATGTTGCACTCTTGGTCCTGTAGACCCATCTGCATCTGACACGTTTCCTCCTAGAAGGAAGGGGAACTAGATCCCAAGTCTGGTTCACGAGGAGGGAGTTGTACTCCTCCTACATGGTAGATTCCCAAAAGGGATTTCCAGCAGCCTCGCCATAATACTGTGGATCTAAGGACTGAACCAAAAAAATATGCCTCTAAGGAAATGGTTTAGTGGTAGTGAGTGCAAAAGGAGGCTCCTTGAAATCATATCGACTCCTCCTAGTATCGGTTGGATCGCCGACAATATCCCCTACATCCTGAAGAATAGTCTGTGCCCACTTGGGCCTCTGATCTGGCTCTGCAACTACATCTGGATGCTATGACTCTACATCCAACTATATTGACTTTGAATCTGAATCTAAATCATCTGAGTCCTCTGAATCAAAAATCTCATCTAAAGAAGAGTTGGCATGTGCATGTTCATCATCTCGAACAGGTGGAAGAGTGAAGGTGTCTGCATGCGGCTGTTGAGGTACATGCAAGACACTTTCCTCGAATTGGACACTACGCTCAATGATGAGCCAGTCCGAGGAAATATCAATAAGATGATATCCCTTCACATCGTCAGGGTATCCAACAAAAATGCACTCAGTGCTTTGTGGATCAAGTGCCTTCCTCTTTTCAGAGGGAATCCAGGCCCATGCACAAGAACCAAAAATGAAAAAGTGGGTCACTTCCAGTTTGAGGCCGCTCCAAGCCTCGTAGGGGGTCTTATCCTTGACAGATCAATGGGGAGATCTGTTTTAGATGTATGTTTCACATTTAAGTGCTTAGGCCCATAGTCTCTGTGGTAGTGACTTTGCATGCAACATGCAAGCTGTCATCTCCTTTAGAGATCTGTTTTTCCACTCAGCAACTTCGTTTTGCTGCAGAGTGTAGGGAACTGTATGTTGCAACTGAATCCCTGCCTCATGGTAAAGATTATGGATCTCATGATTTACATACTCTCCCCCATTATCAATTCGGAGGACTTTGATATTCTTTTCGGACTGTGTCTCAACCAAAGCTTTGAAATCCTTGAGGTGTTGAAAGACCTCGGATTTTTTCCTGAGAAAGTATATCCATGTAAAACATGAGAAATTGTCAACAAAAATGAGAAAAAAACTCTCTTTTCTGATCGATGGATGTGGAAAAGGACCCATGAGGTCACTGTGGATCATATCTAAAGGTGTGGAAGCTTGCTGAGACTTTCCCTTGTCGAATTTCTCTTGAGGGTGTTTTTCGAGAACACATCCCTCACATACTCCCTTGGAGAAATGGATATATGTTAGACCATCAACTAATTTATTCTTGCTAAGTTGTTGCATGTATCTGAAATTCAAATTTCCAAACCTTTCATGCCATATCCTACTACTTTCATTAGCATGAGTAAGCAGTAAAGCATAATCAAGTTCAATGAATTCAAAAAATGTATACAATCTAGACTGGTGATTTACCTCACCGGTTTCAACCCTAGAGTTGGCTTGCATGTCGCAGATGTCCACAGAATTTGGTGTGAATACGACTCTCTTTTCGGTGCCAGAATTAGTCATCTAATACACAGAGAGAAGGTTGACAGAAAGCTTGGGAACATGCAGCACATTCTTGAAACTTTCGTTGGTGAGTTCAATCCTTCCTTTGTCAGTGAATTCGATAGAAGAGTTGTCCCCCATCAGAATGGGAGGACCTTTTCATGCATCCAAAGAAGAATATACTGCTTCTTAGGTAGCCATGTGATGTGATGCTCCTGAATCTACGATCCAAGCATCGAGAGAGGAGTTGATGGCAATCAAGGCATGGCTAGAATTGCCTTTCTTGGAATTCAGATCTTCTGGCTTCTTCTTCTTTGCACCCTCGGGGATGTGATATCCAAGGTTGTTTTGATGAAGTATCTGAGACATCAGATATATTTGTTTTTGTATGCATGTGGATTCCGAATGGAATCCTTTGTGACAGTTTATGCATTTCTCTCCTTTTCTTCCCTTTTCTCCTTTGGATTTGGAGGCAACGGTGAAGGGTTTTGTGTACCCTTCCTTCTTTGTATGTGCATGAGATTTTTTCTTATCTTTATCTTTATATTTATGATATTTGTGGCTTCCATCATGCACAGTGAGTGCATGCACCCTTGGGCCTTTGATTGCACCCATGTTGATGAGATTGGTTTGCTCTTGTGTCAAGGATTCAATAAAGTCCTCAAGAGAAGGCATCTTCCAGTTGGCTCCAGATGTGAATCTGACAGTATGAAATGTAGATATGAATACAAAAAATCCAGGACCAATCTTGGAGAGAATGGTGAGAACCATTTGTTTCTCCTCCGCCGGTTTATCAACCACACAAGCTTTGAGTTGCGATAATAAATCCTTGAATTTTGTAAAGAAATCTTGTATATTGTCGAAGCTTTTTGGATCCAATGTGAGAAACTCCACCTCTAGCATGTGTCCCCTCATCTCATCCTTTTTTCCAAAGATCCCTTCCAATATTTTCCAGGCTTCATTGGGAGTCTTACAAGAAGATATGTGAAAAAGGAGATCGGGAGAGATAAGACTGCAAATTGTTCCGAGTGCCTCATCCATGCAATTTAAGTACTTGGATTTTTCTATGGATAATGTCAATTATGTATCTGTATTCATGGTTAACCTATACAACCCTCTGGATCATAGATGTATGGCTATTTTCTCCTTCCATGCAAAATAGTTGTAAGGTGTAAGAATGAATTCTTTTTGGAATTCCATCTTTCCGCTGTCTTCAATATTTTGTACCTACAAACAATTTTGGTGTAGATTTTTCTTAGCAGTCTGTTGGCTCTGATACCATGTAAATGTGTTGAACCTTCAAATAATATATCTATATAAACAATAATACACACATTTGCAGAGAGAATTGGAGAAAGAAGAAGAAGGAGAGAAAGAATGGAAGAATTCTCAATAACCGTTGTGAATAATGAATAATTTACACATGATATACTCTGTATATCTCAATTATTTTGACTTGAGGTGAACCAATGCACCATAGTGGTGGTATAGAGTGATCTAGACACACACCAGCAATTACGGGAGTGAACTACCCCCTATTCTAGTCTCTCAGGCAGTTACGGGAGTGAACTGCCACCTAGTTGAGTTAACTAGTCAACTAGTCTTTAGTTAACTGACTGAACAGAGAGTAGTGAGGAGTTAACTCAAGGAATCAAGGATAATGAGCCACTTTGGTGATGATACCAATCCAAGTTCAAATTATCATGGTGATGATCCCAATGCAACATCTAAACTCAACTCAACTAGTCAAACTGAAGTGTCAACTAAAAGAGAATATTCTCTAGGTGGAATATTCTCCCCTAAAATATAGGAGACTGGATAATGACTAATTATGACTAAGCCTACGAACCTACGAACCTCATATTGAAATTTTGAATAGTTGGGAAAGTACTACAATGTAATTAAACGACAATATTTCTGCCTAACAACAATATTCACATCATTGAGGGTGAAAAGTATATTTATTTTGGATCTAAATTTTCCTTTAACAATTATGTGTTAGGTCAATCTTTTTGAAGGTTCATCACCAATCATTGAACTCACTATCTTTTTTACTGACATGCTTCCTCCATGCACAATTATATTATTTTATATGAGGCCTTTGCCTTTTTTAGGAAAGGCAAAGATGCTCCATGGAACCAATATTGACAATGCATGGTCCACCACATTTTTAAAGCATAAAAAACCTCTAAGCACTCAAGTTTCTATATGGCTAATTTTGGAAGAAAAACGAAACCAATAACCGTACATAATAAATGTGTCTTTATTGAATATTTTTTCTACAGCCATGATTGTACTAACAAAATGCATGTCTCTAAATAATGAATTATTAAGTTTTTGTTAAAAAATGAATATCCTAGCAACATGGGAAGGAACAGAATGGGCTAGATGCTCATCACTCAATACTTTATTTTTTTAAATTAAATTTGCAAAGGCCCATGATATGGTCAAGTTTCCCTTCATCCTGGTCACACTTAAGGCTCTTGAATTTGTACCCTTGTTCCCTAGAGCCATGGAAAATCTTCTTAGAAGCAATGATGTATCTCTCCATAAACATATATAAATAAGAAGAAGTAGGGCTACTCCATTATATTTGACAAGGATCTATGTTGGAAATTGAAATTTATGTGAGAGGTGATCTGAAATGAGAGGTGATATGGCCATGATTTTACTAACAAAATGCATGTCTTTAAATAATGAACTATTAAGTTTTTTGTTAAAAATTGAATATCCTAGCAACATGGGAAGGGAAAGAATGGGCTAGATGCTCATGACTCAATACTTTATTTTTTTAAATTAACTTTGAAAAGACCCATGATATGGTCAAGTTTCCCTTCATCTTGGTCACACTTAAGGCTCTTGAATTTGTCCCCTTGTTCCCTAGAGCCATGGAAAATCTTCTTAGAAGCAATGATGTATCTCTCCATCAACATATATAAATAGGAAGAAGTAGGGCTAATCCATTATATTTGACAAGGATCTATGTTGGAAATTGAAATTTATGTGATGGTAATAGAAGCCTTGGTCTACTTGATCTTTCACATTATAGGTTAATGTTTGATTAAAGACATCCCTCTCCCTAAACAAGGAATCAAGTAGTTTGTCACTGTGAATTTTTATAATGATTTATTTCTCACCATTAGAGAGGAATATAAATTAATGATCAATGCAATGGACTATATTTATATATTTATATCATTTATTTCATTTAGAGATAAATCTATTTATATCATTTTTGGGGAAAGTATGTAGGGTGGTAAGAACTTCACAACGTAAATTACAATTTTTGTTGCATGTTGAGGGTCTATATGGAAATCCTCATAATACACATCCAACCTCGAGGATTTGTGCACCAAATGGATTATTAGAGTACTATAATAAAACAAGGTCTCAAACTATCGACAGAATACAAAGTGTCATATTTGGTTTGTCTTTTAATGAACATTCATTATGGTGGTCCTCCATCCTTTGCACGAAGGAAAAACCTTCATCGAGACAACCTAGTTCTCAACCCTAAGAGGCATTAACATGATTAGAGATGTTTTTGTCTCTGAGACTT
>ML781556.1:118025-168534 GCA_009831015.1 Picea engelmannii | reverse complement strand
CCTAGCCTCCTTGGGAATTATATAAAAGTTCCACGATGCCAATGGGAGGCATCTCTTCTTGCCTGTAGGTTGTTTCCTCCAAATTTCAAATTGCCTATAAGAAGCATATTCAATTTCCTATATCCTATAGTAGAAGGAAAAAATAAAAAGAACAATAAATGTATTTCTCGAAAGATATTGTTAGCTATGGTGGTGATTCTCCTTGCAATTAGTACATCTTGAGAAAAATGTCTATGAAGGTCATTGTCAAATTTGTTCAACACCCAATTGCATAAGTCCGATACAAGTATGTCAATTCTAAAGGGGATTCCTAAACACCTTATAATATATCCCATATAAATAAATTCCCATTTTTTAACAAGCTAGTTAGGGAATTCATCCTACCGAATAATAAGGGCCTCTGCCTTTTCCTTTCTGACCATTGCACATGTTGTCCTAGTGAAGATATGAAAACACTACATCATTCCTTCTATGTTTGAGTTCAAGTTTGAGAGCAATGTTGTTTGCAAGATGCACATTAAGCAGTTGTTCTCCATCAAGAATGAGAATTCCTCTAATCCACCCTTGGAACCACTCTTCAAGATGCAACTATATGCAACTATATGAAAGTATGCAACTTTATGCAAAAAATGCAACTTATGAAACTATATGCAACTATATAGCAACTATATGCAACTATGAAACTATATGCAACTATATGCAAATATGCAACTTATCCAACTATGCAACTATGCAACTATATGCAAATTTATGCAACAATGCAACTTATGCAACTATATTGCAACCATATTGCAACAATTTCGTATGCAACTATATGAAAATATGCAACTATATGAAACTATATGCAACTATATGCAACTATGCAACTATATTCAACTATGCAACATGCAACTTATGCAACTTTATGGAACTTATGTAATTTTATGAAACTATATGCAAGTATGCAACTATATGCAACTATATGCAACTTTATGCAACAATGCAACTTATGAAACTATATGCAACTATATTGCAACTATATGGAACTGTGTTGGTACCACAAACGTATATTGGCACAATAACTTATCTTCTTGTTTTAACAAATGTAGGTACCACCAAATAGGTATTTGTCGGATCTATCTTCCTTGAGTGATGATCAATATATACTAAGAGAGGTTGAAAGTGAGACATGGTGTACTAGATCTACTGGTTCTAGATCAACTAGATCTGAAAAGGTAAGGAAAAGATTTTGTAAACGCATGCAATTTTTTATTGCCAATTGAGGGTCATATAATTATTATGTTGAGAGCATAGGTGACATTGATTTTCCCTTGAGTTATAAACATCCAGTGCAATGATGGGCACCTAAGGAGATACCTAAAGTGGACACAGATTTCTTCATCAGTGGGAGGATCTATCACATTGCTCCTTCTTCCTTACATGGATTGGGGTTATTTTCCATGGATGGCATGAAGGTCAACTATGGCACTGTAACTGAATTGATGGAGTATGTCGGACCATTATGCAAATAAAATCACTGGTTGATGTTGGTCTAATATACGCGAAGTATGTGGAGATACGGAGTTGCCGCAAATTATATACAACTAGTAGATAACAATCAAAATAAAGGGGAAACTATGTATATTGATGGAAGGCCAAAAGATACTAGAAACATTGTGGGATTTATAAATCGTACATGACTAGTGGAAACAACTAAGAAATCAAATTGCATATTTGAGGGACACGAAGGAAATCGTATATTTGTATGTGCAACAAAAATAATAGTTCCAGGTGAAGAGTTGTTTATCGATTACAACATAAATCGAATAGATGGAGGGCATGCGGCTATGGGGGTAAATATCTTACATACCATTCAACTCAATATTTGATCAATCATTGTTACAGTTTATCGCTGCAATATTTCAATTTTTTACTGCATATATTTCATTTTTCATTATTTATTTTTCATAAATCTTGTTGATTAATTTATTGTGTCAACATTTATCCAGGGTGACCGTGAGATATCACAGGCTACATCTATCCAGGGTGACCATGGAAAGGCACCCACTATGCCTCAGTAGGTAAATGTTAAATACAGTAACAACTTATGACTACAACAACTAAATTTCACAAATTTCATTATTTTTTTCTGATATTACTACAATATTTCATTTTCTTAATGTTACATGTGAATTTCATAACTTTTATTGATTGATTTATTGTGTCAACATCTATCCAGGGTGACCATGGAAGAAAATCACCCGCTAGATCTGCCCAAGGTGACCATGGAAAGGCACTCATTGTGCCTCACTGGGTAAATGTTAAATACAATAACAACTTATGACTACAACAACTAAATTTCTGAAATTTCATTATTTTTTTTTATATTACTCCCATATTTCATTTTTTAAATGTTACAGGTGAATTTCATAAATTTTGTTGATTGATTTATTGTGTCAACTTCTGTCCAGGGTGACCATGTCTGAAAATCACCCACTATAGTTGTCTAGGGTGACAGTGGAAAGGCACCCGCTGTGCCTCACCAGGTAAATGTTAAATACAATAACAACATATGACTACAACAACTAAATTTCAGAAATTATGTTATTGTTTTTCTTATATTACTGCAATATTTCATTTTTTTAATGTTACAGGTGAATTTCATAACTTGTGTTGATTGATTTATTGTGTCAACATCTGTCCAGGGTGACTGTGTCCAAAAATCACCCACTACATCTGTCCAGGGTGACCATGGAAAGGCACCCGTTGTGCCTCACTAGGTAAATGTTAAATACAGTAACAACTTATGACTACAACAACTAAATTTCTCAAATGTTAAAGTTCATCTCATTAATTTTATTCATGAATGTATTGTGGCATTGTCAATGTGGGAAGGCTCCCACTGAGGATATTGAGGAGGACGAAATATTTTATTCGACTGACCCAATGACAATTGTAATGAAGGCCTTGAAGAAGGATAACATAGAATATCTAGGTTTGGTTAGCAAAAGACTCCTAACACAAGAGGACAGGGAAAGAATTGTAGAGCTACAACATACAATAACTAATTTTGGGGTAAGTGGCATCTTTACATATTTTTATCAGCTATGACAATTTCATATCCATTTTTTTGTTTTATATTTTGTATATGATCTGATAAAATAAATTTTCCCATTTGTAGGAGTTTTTAAACCCCGTGTGTCAGGAACCTATCAATCCTGCAACTACTATAGGTAGCAGTGATGGTCCAATGAAAAACAAATGTTGACATAGCAAAGTGCAAGTGAGGTTTTTTTAGCCTCCTTAGGTTCCCCTCGAATCCATTGATGAGAGAAATGATTTTGACCGGCATGACATGCAGAAGCATGATGAGCCGAAGCCTGGGACTCCACATGACTCCGGAGAGAAATGTACTGTAGATGGAGAGGAAACTATTATGCATGGAGAAGAATGAATTAAAAGCATTAGATCACTAGATGTCACCTTTTATGGTGGATGACGCATGTGTTCCGATCAAGATTCAGAAGATTGCAGGTAATTGTTAATTAATTTATTCATTTTTTTCATGAAATTGGAATGGACATTTGTTGAGATTATTATAAATTAATTGATAACACGTTTTTGCAGGAAACAATGTTTTCTATAGAAACTTAAATGACAAATCATTGGATCTGTTTGGCCCCACCATTTTCACATGGTGGAATGGCCAAGATAGTAAAAAGAAAGATGATTTAATAGACCACATCGTAAACTTGTTCGGCAACACTTTCAACAAGAAAGTGGTTACAAAGTTAGTCGGTGAGAATTTAAAATATACTAGGGCCCAGTATAGGGAGAAATTGCAATTATACCTCAAGCACGAGCGCCCTCCCATGGTTCCAGAGAAAGAGTGGAAGGCCCTGATAGAGGATGAAAAGGAGAACTTGTTTAAAAAACAAGGAAGACGTCTACGAGTTGGTCAAGCAAGATACACCACATGTCATATTATTAGTGAAATATGATCATTTATGTTTTTCTTTCATGTTTTAAGTAACAATTCTGATATCTAATGTTTTTCAAAAATTCCATATGTAGGCTACCAGACACCTCCAAAAAAACCAAGGCCAGAGTGGAAAAACACGGCCAGCATAAACTAGGTTAGGGTGTCTATGGAAAACTAAAAGCCCAAATAGTAATATTTAAATGATTAATTGTGGTTCATATTTATTAAATAGTAGCGAACAAATATATGTTTTGTTATTGGTATTTTTAATGGTGTCATGCATTGCAGTTAAATATGTTCGACACTGTTGCCACCGAGGAGGACCTAAATCTTGGTTACAAGCACGGTTTTAAAAGTGATATTGAATATACAAAAATCTTGGGCCAGATTCCTATCTCCCCAGCCACGTAGGTAAATCAAATGAATAAGGAAATTGCAGTAGCATGCTTGTAAAGTCTATTCATATTTTATTATATCACCCTTAACTAAGTATTTATGTTTGTTTTCAAGCAACAGTGCTACCGTAGAAATGAATATAGCGGTATTCAGCAGACACCATGTAATACAAGGGTGCACATGTCCAATGATAGTGGAGAGTAGAGTACCCATTCCGGTATGTATGCTTCAGAATTAGAAACATTTACTGTGATTGTAGATATTTATTTCCTGACTTATACTTATATATTATCTTCTCAAAATTGAAGAGCATGTAGCTAAGGAGGGTGAACTATGAGAGGAACCAATACTTGGAAAAGAAATTAACGCACCAACTATCACAGCTACAAATACAGGTAAAGGGCAATAGTGTAATGTTAATCAAAATAATGAATTAATTATTTCAATTATATTTCAACATATCGATATGATCATTTTCATCGTTGCAGTTCACGACCCTGAACAGATGCCTCGGTGCCCTTCTCAGCGACGTACTAGAAGTATGGTACATGAGCGCATGGAAACACAAATAATAGAAGTACAGGTCACATGAAATACAATGTCCTTAGATGATTGTGATACCCCAATTTTCAATTTTATGAATGTAAAGAAACATAAATCAAAGAAAAATTAGATGTATAAATTCATGACTTGTATTTGGATGTTTATCAATGTTTATATGTTTATATGTTCATATGTTTTGATGACTATCCTAGTTATTCATGAATGTCTATATGTTTTCTATATAAATAAAATCATTTGTTGGGTATGGGGAATTGAGAGAGATGTGAGGGGGGGGAGGGGCCATATGAGTTTCCACCTTCACGTGGTTGGCCCTGTTCAGTAGAGAATAACCTATTCTCGAAACAAAGAGAAGATCATTAAGGTATGCAACCATTTAATTTTTTTCTAGAGTATTTTACATAACTAAATGCATGTTTATTTGCTTACATATGATTTACTCATAAAAAGAATTTGTCTTTTATGATTCATGTAGGTCTTGGTGATGGAAATGCATTTCATGGACAACTCTTATCAAGTTTTATGGGCTAATGGATCTGGAAAAAGGACAATGATAAGGTAAGGGTTTTGACGTGTTTTTTAAAGTAGGCTTTATACTAGTAAAAGTTCACAATCCTCATGAAAGGATACAATTGCATTTTTGGTAGACAAGCATCAATTTGTTTAACAAAGTATGAATCATAGACTGTGGGAAAAACCTTTTTTTGTATTCTTCCATTGACCAATACAACTATAACATATTTTTAGTACAAAATCTTAACCACACACACACACATATATGAACCCTAAGTAAACAAATGATAGAAGATAAAGGGAGAATGTGTACTGATAGGAGTGAATGAAGATAATAATATGAATAATGGAATGGATAAGGAACTCTAACCTTGAATTGAATGATACTTGCATCCAACATGCCTCATTGTAATGTATATTGTTATAGTTGTGTCTTCTCACTATAATGCATGTTTCTATGTCCATCATGGGATTCCTAGAGCACCACCTATCATTCATGATCCAACACATAGTATTCAAGAATCCCATCCATTTCTAATGTGTGCAAGTACCGTATGATTAACTAATCATTTGTATCCTTAATTATGAGCTATCAATCTTTACTATCACCATATTCTTCTAGTGAATGTAGATTTATATTTGAAGTTTTGAATATTAGTGAAGAATTAAAGAACTACAGCTTCCATGAAAAATATATCTACATTCAACACTTTATGAGCTATCCCAACATTGTTCCAATTGTGGATTTTCGAGAGGTGATTAGGTCCCACATTTTATTTACCTATTTTAACTACCACTTCAAAATCGAACTCCTAAAATAGTAGCAAACATCGATAGAATTAACCTTCCAGCATTGTATTGTTAACCAAATACTTGACCACTAAATTATCAATGGACAACCTAAAGGACTGGTCCAGAAGATAATACTTGAAATTTTGTATCATATACGCCATCACCAAGCCTTTGCCTTTCATGGTTGTGTAATTAATTTTTTTTTCTAGAAAATTACCTGGGGTGGTGTAGCATGTGCTCCCCTAGCTATGCCAACATGTTCCCAATGCAATGGTAGTGGAATCCACATGGACATGGAAAGAGACCAATGCAATAAAATGCATGTTGGGTTCTTGGAATAGTTCAAATTATTTTGATAATAATAAATTTTATCTGTTCTACCAAGAAGGTCTAAGGTTTGAGCCTATATAGCCCTATACATTCCACTAAGTTACACTAATCTTATATATATATAGATATCCCCTCATAGTCCCTATGACTTGGACTTTCAAAGTCTTTTGGATCATATCAATATATTGTCCTTATCAAGATCGGTGGATGGGAACATGGGTCAACACAAACCTTATGTCTAGTAGGTTCCTAGTGGGTAAAATATGCCTACTTCTTTAGCCATGAGAGACCTTGTCCTTGTTCTTGTCTTCCTACTCTTTATCTTTATTATCTTTGATGTTATACTTGCTTGATAGGATTAATGTTTTATGAGTAAATGAACCTCATATCTTGAGCACTGTTTCAACAATGTCTTGGGCTATGTCCTCTATCCGTAGAGAATGGGTTCTTTTTTCTTTTTGGTTTATGTTTTGAACTGTTCTTCTCTTCTTTTTAAAGTAGCCCCCTTTAATGTTGGGGCCATCCTACCTAGTGACCTTCTTAATAATATTCTTCTTCCCCCTTTTTTTTGGTGTTGTAGGAGCCACTTCCACACCTATGGTGGACTATGAAGCTAGAAATTCTTCTTCAGATATCTTAAAAAATTGATCCCAAATAACCTTGTGTTTCTATCTTGCTAGGGCATCAATGATAATAAACTTAATAATCCCATTATGGACACATGCCTTTGGATTTCCTTCTTTCAATCTTGGGGGCACTTAGCACATTGTGGAGAATGGGTGAGAAACTTAGAAGTTGAATCGGGTTTAAAATGAGTAAAGTTGCATTCAAAATGAGTCCTTTTGGTGCATACTTTATCTTTGAAATGACCACATCTTGTGATGATTGTTTTACTTCATGTCAACATACTTACCTTTTTTGCATAGGCCACAACCCTTTCACTTGATTATTGGCACCTTGTTATGGATTGAAATTGATTGTTATGGATTAGCATTGCAATCCCCTCTCCCCCAACTTATATTTCAAATGATCATGTTTGAAACACTACATAACTATGGCCCAGTTTTATAAGAATGGTATAAGTATGGGATGGTAAGAGTATTGGAAAACTAGATAATGCTTAACATTGTATTTAAACAATGCAATAACTTAAATCAATGATAACATAGGTGATAACTTGTAGACATGATAAATGAAATTATATCTGATGAAAATGTATTGACAAATTCTTGATTTGAGAGGTAGCTTGAAGACAACAAAGTCTCGGCATGAGTTTGCATTCTATTTGCATGAGGAGACAAACTTTGTAGCATAATTCTATTTTTAGCAAACTCTGTAGCTAGGCCTATTTTCTGCTTAGGAGTTTGCATTGGTGGCATACTTGTAGGTGTTGAATTTTGTAGTAGAATGTACACCGCTAGAACAGGGAGGATGTAGGATGAGAACTTTGTAGTAGTATGACAATGTTGATATTTGGGCATTCTGATTGTGATAGAAGGATGTAATTTTGAGTAGTAATATTTTTTTTTTCATTTAATTCCTTGTAGTTATTGAAACAGGTGAGGGTTTATATGATATCAAGCTAATACCTTTGAAGTCTCCTTCTTATCCTAAAACCGTTAAGCAATGTACATTGTCTTTTGATAGTGGAATTGGTCTTACAATGTACATTATCTTGAACTTGTAGCCAACCTATAAAAATGATACCTTGAAATTTTGGAGAATTCTTTATTTTGATCGATTTCATAGATCTAATTGAATGATGGTTCCTTTTTATTCATCTTATTGATAATGAGTATACTGGAGTGATCTTTTCTCTATTTATGCGTTACTTGGGGTAGTAACCTCTTGTAGAGTGATTGAAATATTGGCAGCCATAATGTTTTTGAATAATCTTGTGAGTATAATGGTTGGATGTTGAATATTTATATCTGACTATGGAAAAGATCTCTGGAATCCCTAGTTCTTCCATGAAAACTCGATGAAATCGGATTGCCTAATAAATGATGATTTAATTTAATGAGACCCAGCATAAATTAATCTAGATTATGCGCTGTTAAATATCATATATTTAGCTTGAATAATAGTCATCACTATAGTATTGATGCAAATCTCTAACAACATTATATATGACATCCATATTTTAAATGTACTCAGACATTCTATTGCATGGATTCTATATCAAATATCTTAGTGGCAGTGACATTCTTTACAAAAATTGATTTTGATAGTTGTGTGATCCATTGTTTCTTTCCCTATGTCACTCAACCTCTATGTTGAAGATCATCTATCAAGATGTTCTGTAGATGGTATGAGCTATCCTAGAGTTACCGAGCTCAACAACTTTTGTAAGTCTATTCTATTGAGGGATATATGGTTGATGCTTATCCTATTTCTTGAAACTTGTAGTTGGATCCTTGATACTTCTATAATGCCATCAAAGAAAGTTAAATAGGCATAAATAAGGTATAATGTATTTGAAATGACGTAGAGGGGAATCATTAGGATAATTTTTCCTTTTTTTAATATTTTTTCAGAATAGACTTCCATTTTTGGTTTTCAGTTTTGTTATGCCTAGTGGTGCCTCACAGAGGTTTTCATCATGAGGAAACATTTTATTCCATAGAATAATACTTTCTGGGAAACTTATTTTTCAAGCCAAGCTCCATCTTAAGATGCTTCAAAATAAGTTTTCATCATAAGACATATATATTTCATTTAATTTTTTTTTTTTTCATGAGATGGTTGTTTTCTTCTGTATGGAAGGTAGGGGTTCCATCAATCACAACCAGTTGTGGTTGGGCTTCATAAGGTCCTAATCCTCCTCGTTGTTTATGGATTCATATTGATTCTTCTATTTGAACTCAGGAGGAAGAAAAACATGGTCGTTATGAATTCCAATATATTTCCTTGGCATAAACTAATCGACTTCTTGGAGGAACATGCATATACAAAATATTAGGTGGAACCATTTGTACTACTGCTTGCATTTCATGCTAATAGACCCTTATTCTATTTGACCCATACAATAGTTTTTCTTCTGAATAATCTTTTGAGATTTTTTTTTTAAGTTGATGTTTTTGTTTCCTTTCTATAATTAATTTTGAGTTCTTAGTTCTTGCATTGGGTAGCTCACTCTTCCTTGCAAAACACTTAAAATCGTAACTTGAATTTGTAAAAAACGGCTTTGCACTATCATCTTCTTATCACCTTTAATGGTAGTTTGTGGCAACCATGCTTTTTTTAAATAATTTTTATAAATATCAATGCTATGTCTTTTAAGATTATGGGAACCTGGAATTCAACTTTCACTCCAAATACTCTTTGAAAACACACTTCTTACGAAATTGTTCCTCAAATTACTCCCATGTCATAGAAAAAGTACTCCACCCAAATTGTGGTTTTAGAGTTCTCCACCATAGTAAGGCACTTTCCTTAAACTATTAGATGGCCAACCTAGCCTTCTTATTACTATAGTGATTTTGTAGAGAAAAGCATAGGTTCATATTTTCCAACCATGATTCAGATTATGCTGAGAATGAAATGAGACAAAAACAAAAATAAAGAAGAGATATGGAAGAGGTGGATGGCCACCGATATCCACCAAGATCAGTCATCCCCCCTTAGGAAGCAATGGTCCCCATTGCGTAAAGTTCCCTTGGGATATCGAGATACTTCTGTTGAATTTGAACCTTGGTGAGTGGCTTGCCTTGTTGAAGTAGATGTCCTTCTTGTACTTTGCCTATGGAAGGATGTCATGAACTTTGCTACAGTGTAGTCTAGTGGGGAAAATATGTGTATGAGTGTTTTTTCTTGGTGATGTGTGGCAAGTTGCATGACTCTGCCCAAGGATTATGAATTGAGCTAGTAGTGCTCATATTTTAACTCTATTTCGCATAATAATAAAATCTAGGTGTTAGGCACTACTGGCGCTACCCACACTATGTATCTATGTCTCTTGTATGTTTCACAAGTGTTCTCTCGTTTCACATGTTTTGTGATTATATACTTCAATGAGACACCAAATATAGACTTAGATAGATTCAAGGACATGTCGTACTTTCTGCAACATGGAAATAGTTTCCTTGGGTGATTAAAAGTATCTCCTGATAGCTTGGAATGAATATTATGGTCATCGAGGTAAACCTAAATAATCATACCAATTAAGTCATTGAATGTTATGTGTGTATCTCTCTAAAAATTCGCACCTGCATTGATTAGAACAAAGGTCATGCATTCAAAAGTGAAGGTTCCCCACTAAGTAGTGAAGGTGGTTTTATAATGATATTCTCACTTGAGGTGAATTTGATCACAGCCTAAGAATCCATCAAGAAGAGACATAATTTGGGATCCTACAACTTGTTGCAGGATTAGTTCCATGTTGGGGAGCATAAGGTTATCCTTCCCTCTTTCCTTGTTAAGGGTGTGAAATTCTACACATAGTCAAATGTACCCATTCATTTTGTGAATTAGGACCAAGTTAGAAACCCACTAAAAGTACTTGACACATAAGTCAATAATTATCTCTCCTTCTTCTACTTCCACCTTTGCTGCTTTTGGTTTACTTTTCATATTGCTTCCTTTTCCCTTTTCTTTTTATTTTCTACTGAAGAACAAGCCTATGCATCAACTACCTATGTATCCTCTCTTTCTAATGGTGTTGTATTTACACAGTTAATTTCTTCTGGGACATTGGATTAAACCACCTCTATTTCTTATGCCCTTACATATGCTTTTGAAGAAGCATATTCCTTTCTAGCTACAAGGTCAACTCAATCAAATGGATCTGTGGATGTCAGTGGTGGGACTGGATATAGAACCAGTTATGATATTGGCATTGAGCATCTTGTCAACTTCCCTCCTAATAGTGGCCTCAAAGGCTAGAGTAACTAGTTGTTGTCTTTGCCAAATATGAATAGTTTTGTATTTTATAGTAATAGCATGATGGATAATTCTCAGGTCAAAACCACAAAAGTCATCATATTAATAAACAAATACATCCCTGAATTCAAGGAATAAAGTAATATTATTTTTCTTTTCTAAATCAAAACAATTAGCGCTTATAGACAAAGTTTTAGGGTCATCATTTGCACCAATATTCATAAGGATAGTGTATGATACCTTTCTCTTTGAAGGCTCTTGAAAGGATGTGTTCTTACTCCCAACATCACTTAGGGAAAAGGAATTATCCAAAGGTAGTAATCCCTTGGGAAACTTTTTTTTGTCTATGAGAATGACATTAGAGTATCAACTTGATCTCAATAAGCAAAAAGCAACAAATGTCCCTATCATCCTAGAAAATTTGCCAAGAATCATCATTATCAAGTAGGTGAAGTTTATACAAATATATCATAGGGTGGCTACTATGGTTAGCCAATAGCTATCTCTCAAGTCTAGTAGTGTAAGGGACTAGATTATCAACTATACAAATTTGCTTCTCTATAACTATTTCCAACTCTTCATGTAGATTCTCATGTAGAGTTTTTTTTAAAAAAACTCTAGGAGGTGTGGCAACAGCGACGAAATTTCGTCGCAAATGTTTTACTCTACCAAGAATTTTCATGGCAATAGCGACGAAAGTTCGTCTTCCATACAAAAATGAGTTTTACTCTACCAAGGCTTTTCGTGGAAATATCGACAAAGGTTCGTCACAATGTTCCACGGTTTTTCGTCGCACATATAGCATCTGCGTCATAAATTGTTGGTGAGTCAAGGTAAAGCGTGGAAATAGTGACGAAATTTCATCGCAACATTCCACTCTTTTTCGTCGCACATATGGCATCTGCGTCGTAAGATGTTGGTTAGTTTTTTACTTTGGCATGGTTTTTCGTCCCTATCGCAACGATATTTCGTCGATATTGCCACGCTTTTCAAGGTAAACCTCTATTGAGGATGATGACATGTGGTGGCCTTATGCCATCACTATTTCCACGAAAACCTGGTTCGTGGATATAGTGACGAAAAAAGTTCCATGAAAAATAGTCTTTGCTTTCATGGAAAGTGCGACAGATATGTGTGGAAATAGCAACGAAAAACCGTGGCAAATTTGGTCATATGTAGTACTGAGTTGTCACTTAAAATTTGATTTGAATAAGATAAAGTTAGTCTTGCCTTGGTCTAGAGTCTTTGGGTTATGTATTTTGGTTATCATGACAATGTGAATAAACCCTCATGAGTCACATCTTTGAATTTTTCATCATCACCTTGACATGTCACACCTCCATGTTGTACATAAGATTCCCTTTATCATCATTTATTTGTTTAAGTATCAAGTCAGAGTTGGGTGTATGCACTGCCAACTCACTAGGAGAGTTCGCAGCATACTCTAAGTACATCATGCTTTCATTTGTCATCATTGAAAATTAAAGAACCATGCCAAAGGATATTTCATTGTTTTCAGCACCATCTTTTAACCAATTTTTCAGTGATCATGTCATCGGATCTCCTAACAATCTCCTCAAAGTATGGAATTCTCGTTTGAATCAAGCGTTGTGAACTGGCATTGCGGAATGGCTGAAGGGGAGGGTTGGAGGTTGGAATGATTGAAAACATACTTATGCAAATTCAAATACATCAACATCAAGCCAAGGTCCACCCTGTACTCCACGAGAGTTTTCATGATGTTTGGGGGTAGAGAAAGGGGTTTTTGGCTGGTTTATCTATTGGCATGGTGAGCTATCCCATTCTTTTACTAACATATTTAAAATTCACTTTCATGATGTTCTGAGCCTTGCTCACCAAAACAGATCGCCTTTAGGCCTCATCCATCTTTCCCATCGCTCAGAATTCACTAGCTCCACTGATTTTCCCCAGTGCTGTGAAACCTTTGTTCCAAGTGATGCGAACTATAAACTATGAACCCTTTGTTCTAGCATTTTTGAAACCCCATATTTTGCATCTTTTACAAGTTCAACCTTTAAGAGTGACCCTGCACCCCTCTCAGCTCTAAATTTTTGGTTGATCAATTGTCGAACTAGGTTTAAAATATTGCATGCATCATCATGTTGTTAAATGATACTTGTATTGTCATCAAAAACCATGTTTTAAGCAGAGAATTCACAGGTGTCTCCCTCTTATTATAGCTTACAGTTTCTTTTATTTATATCTCTTGTTTGAATAATTCCTTGTCTCATTCCTAAATGTGCATAAACTGGTTTCTATAAAAACCATGTACAAGGTCAACCTATTGAAAATAGTTTGTCATCAAAACCCTAGTTTCTTGTATTCCTTGTTTCATATGTCTACTTGTCATTAAAACTCACAGAAAAACATTCCTCAGCAATAGTATGGATAGTCAACAACATAATAAAACCCATAAGGGAGGGATATTGTAAGGAAATATCCCTATCACATTCAGCTCCTTGATTCTGAGCCTTTGATCATGGAAGCATTTTAGAGGGTAGGTTGCATCAATTTCTGTCAAAATATGCAAAGGGGGCATCCAAAGGTATCCAGAGAATTTGCACTCAGATTCAATGGGACCAAAACTAGAGAAGGGATGTTAGAATTTGAAGTTTCATAACTGTCCATCTCTATTGCAACAAATATACCCAACACCGGATAAAAATGGTTCAAGGGGATGTCATTAAATGCTTCCTTCTCCAAGGAATTTCTTAAGCCAGAGTGTTAGAGAGACAACTTGTCCAAAGGGGTACCTTGAAGCCACATGATTCAAGGTTTTGATAATATGTTGAAGGTTATCCAAAGGTATTTACCTATGAGGGGATATTTAACATGGTATATCAATATCACATCAGGATAGTATTACACTTCATAGGGAAAGAAGCAATGAATCTCCCTTTTTACCTCTTTAGAAGCATTGGTAAGATGGATGATAGAGTTCAAGCCAAGTCTAAGAAAGTAGACATTGGTGTCTTTCACTCTGGCCTTATTAAAATGTTGGTGATGGAAGAGTTGAGAAATAAAAACACTGATTGGGAGACATTCCTCACTGCATCTCACTTTCAGTTGAATGTTGCCCCCACTCCACAGTATAAGATACAAATTCCTACTCCTATTGAAAGGATTGTGTGTTCAAAGGTTATCAAGAAGAAAATAGGTTTTATGATTGATATAGATGATAGAGAAAAAAATGAAGTAGAAGTAGGAGGGCCTTTACAACCTTCACATAGGGAAACTTCACCCATGGAAAATCTCACTCCTATGGAGGTTCCTTCAAGTAAATCCATGGGTCTGAGAGGAAGAAATATTGCGCTTCCTTCACCCATTGTTGTAGAAAAGGTTAATCCTATGAGGCATTTTACTAAAGAAGCATCCAAGCAAAGTGTTGTTGTGAAGGATGATGTAGCAGAAACTTCAGCCCATAGGAAAGGTAAATACAAATCTCTTGAGAATCCCATTGAAATTATTGATGTCACTACTCCTCAGCATGAGAGCAATCCCACTTTCAAGAGGCTCAAAAGAAAACTTAAATAAATAAGGGTTAAGGTTGATAAACTGAAGAGTGAAGACTCTGGATATAGGAATAAGCTTAAGGGGATAATGGGAAAGTACCATGAAACTATCAAGGCCATATTTTTATCTAAAATATTTCTACCCCTCCATAGGCAGCTCAGAAATCTCTATAGACAAAACAGATCTCATAAAGCTCACATCAGAAATTTAAAGGCAAAAATACATCCTTTTAAATAAGGGTCGGCCAAGAGAAATATGGACATGCTGGCTAAGTTTTCTACCAAGATAAGCTCTAGAGTTAAAAAGTGAATATGTTGAACCGCCATAACCAATATCAGTTTTGGTCAAGTTTCTTGTTTGTGCATTTTTACAACTTTTTGAGGATGGCTACGTTTTGTAAATCACGATGAGCTACTTGGATGTTTTATTCTAGTCATAAACCATGATCATGAAGTTTCTACAATGTTTTGGGACACTTGAGGCATTTTTGGGGTATTTTAAGCCTTTGAAAAATCATACAAGCCACTACAGGAAAGTTCTCAGCACCTGGTGTTGTGAACTGGTTGTTTCAGACAGGAGTTGTGAACTCATGTTTTGGAGTTTTTGGAGGGAGGATCAATTTCCAAGTGTCAATATGGATGCATGCCAATTCTCTAAGGATTAGTTTCAATATGGGAGGCCACTTGCCTAAACAATATGCGCTCAAATAGACACATCATCATTCTTTATGAACATGTTGCAAACGTTACCAACATTAGCTTGAAATTTAACATTATGTTTTCTTTTTGTTGCACACTTGTAGCCACACCATATTTAGGCATAGGAATCCTATGCAGGAATTGTTATTCAAATTGTAAAGTTTTCAATGACAGTCTAGGCTATAAGATAGGCATTGTAAGACTGAAGGGGGGTTCGAATGGTTTGAGAGAGCACTCATATTTTTTATGTTGTCTATGTAGCAAAGAGTACCTCCTATTGTATGTACCAGACCTAAGACACTTGGATAAAAGAAATCAGTCGTGTTCCTTATCATCTTGTTTCTATTTAATACTGATTACAGTCTATTGAATGATTCATTTGGCTTAATTGTACCTTTGTTGCAATGGAGGATCTGTTTTTATATTGTTTATAATTATATCATAGTTTTCTCTTTCATTATGAGAAGTTCTTATTTCATAGGGTTTTATTCATATGTTTGTCAATACTACCTGATGTAGATGATAGGAATATTACATTTTTCTTTTTAAGTCTTCCACCTAGTCACCTTATTTCTTAAATATTGATCCAAGTTACTCAAATCCTTATTTGTTGGTGCATATTATATGGAGTAAGTTATGATTGACATTCTTTTTTTCTGAGTTTTCCATCCATTTTCCACCTTATCATAAACACTTATCTTTAATATTCTAATGGGCACTGGCCTTGCACGTATAGAAGTCTAAGTGTGACTTCTAGTGTTAACACTGATATCGGCCAATTTTCCAAAATATTATGTTAAGAACTAAATACTTGCATACATAAACACCACAAATATTCATAGAACAATATAGAATAACCACACTTGCATTATAAGAAAACCATTAGGGTAGGGAAAATCCATACAATGGATCCTATTATGGAAGGGATCCTCTCATGTTCACTTTCCTCTTCGAGGGGTAATCCTCCTATTGAGCTACCTCTCCAAATAAAATACTTCTCAACTTGTCTCATGACATTACTTGAACCCCTTTATATAGTGTTACCAACCCCCTAAGAAAATTCTAGAGGAGGAACCTTATAGTAAGTACTCTTACATTTATTATATCTAACTACCATAGTGGAACTTATTTAATAATATGTTGGACCTAGTTGACCTTAAATTGAATGGCCTCCACTATTATTACTATGGGCCCTCCGGACCCCCCACTACCTCTCTAGCTACACTACATTCCATCCCCCTTATGAAAACATTGTCCTCAACATTTTTTTATGAGGATGTACAACCATATACCATGGTCTCATGGATAAGTGTGAACCATAGTGCTAAAGAATACTAGAGAACCTCGGTCCCATGTAGAAATGAAAGCCACTATGGTGAAGTAATCCAACTGCCATTGTAAACTGGGTTCCCATGTCCAAGTGCTCATGTGAACTCCACGCAGAATATATCAGAACCCAATAACCAAATGAAAATGATGCTCCAAATACTGACACCTGTCATGTGGATCCAAATAATAATCCCCATCCACATAGTGGGAAAGGGCCGTAGCTGAATCGGGAAGGAACAATACCATTGTAAAATATACAGGTTCGACACTTGTAGTCATAACTAACTCTTGATTTGTCACATTGATTTTCTCTAAAAAGGTGGAGTAGATTAATCAAATAAAATATGAAAGTGGTTTTCATCCTAGAAATGACAACTATACATACACCAATCATCATAATCGTCATTGTAATCATACCAAACATATATTTCTCGATTATATTATTTCGATATGTAAATGTCAATTATCTCCCTATTATATCTCTCTTGGATCTCCTCCATTGCAAGAGTAGATTACCAAGAATCACAATCACGCTCGAAATCATGCCAAACAATTTATTCTCGAGCATATTCTATCAGAATGGCAGGATAAATTTGAAGGTGTTCCCTTATTATATCACCGAGAGATTTTAGGGACATTGGAAATTTTGCAGAGGTTGGAGTGCATTGCATATCCATCAGAAAAACCTTCTATAATATTCCATAAGAAAGTGTTGAAAATCCTCTATCCAATGGCACTAATTTGGTAGAAATATGAGAACCCTGTGAAAAGTTATGAATTTTGCAGTCTCGCCTCCCTCACGAAAAACCCCCAAAAGTGGTTGATTTTAAATCAGCGATATCTTCACTTTCGGAACTCCGATTCGGACAATTTTTTTTTTAATTTGGATAAAATTGTGTGGGGAACTCATATCTATAATTTTTTTGGAAAAATTTTGCCCTGGGTGCTACAAAAATAAGAAAAATTCCATGATCGTCCATGGAAAACCCTAAAAAAATGCAGATTTTAGAATGGTGAAAACTTCACTTCCTGGACTCCGTTTCAGATATATTTTTTTGTAAATTGGTTTTTTTTTCAAGGGGAACTCGGATATACAACTATTTTATGCAAATTTTGCACAAAAAATTATAGAAATTGTCCAAAATGTCGTGTCCCTTGTTTTCTTCTCCGAAAAAACTGAAAAAAAGAAACAAATTACCCACAATTCCTTCCAAGGAAAGTGCTCTGATACCACTTGTTAAGAACCAAATAATTTCATATAGAAACACCAAAAATATTAAGAGAAAAATATAGAAGAACCACACTTTTATTATAATAAAACCCTTAGGGTAGGGAAACACCATACAATGGATCCTATTATGGAAGAGATCCTCTCATGTTCACTTGCCTCTTCGAGGGGGAATCCTCATGTTGAGATACCGCTCCAAATACAATGCTTATCAACTTGTCTCGATACATTGCTTGGACCCCTTTATATAGTGTTACCAACCACCTAATAACATTCTAGAGGAGGAACTTCTAGAAGTAGAACCTTATAGTAAGTCCTCTTACATTTATTATATCTAACTACCATAGTGGGTCTTATTTAATAATATAGTGGACCTAGTCCACCTTACATTGAATGACCTCCACTTTTATTACTATGGGCCCTCCAAACCCCCCACTACCTCTCTAGCTACACTACATTAATGTAGTATACCTAGGGAGGTAATATGGGGTATATAGGGAGGTACCCAATGGGAATGTGGTTATGTATTATTAGTGGAGGCCATTTAATGTAAGGTGGACTAGGTCTACTATATTATTAAATAAGGTCCACTATGGTAGTTAGATACAATAAATAAGATTTATGGAATATTTTTTCTCTATAATGTTCCTAGAAGACATAGAATGATATATAAAGAAGTGAAAGCAATGTATTGGAGAATGAGGAAGTATATTGTTATTGTACAAGCAAGTATTGCTTGAGGAGTGCATTCCTTCCATAAGGAATAATATATGGTGTTACCCTACCTCAAGGGTTTTGTCTACATTATTGTGTTGAGTATTTTGGTGAATGGTTTGGTTTGGTATTGTTTATATTAAGGGTTATTTCTAGAGTTTATTTGCAAATCTATTCAGGTACTTAACAATTGGTATCAAAGCACTTTTTTTGGCCAACATAGGGAAAAACATTTTGGCTCTTTTTGAAAAACAATTCTAGGGAAAAAAAGAGGGCGGTGCACTTCTGGTTCAGATATGAAAATTTTTTAACCGAATTTGACAAAACAGATTGGATATTTTAATTCCTCTCGGAGAAATACCCAATTTCAAAAAAACGATTGGTCGAAACGGAGTCTAGGAAGTAAATTTATGAGCATTTTAAATTCTGTCATTTTTAGGGTTTTTTCTGGAAAAAACCGTGCAATTTGCACATTGAGTTATTTTTAAGCTTTAGTTTTTATTGAAGATTTATTCCAAGATGTATTTGTATTTTAATGTAAAAGATGATTCCCAAGTATTGAAAAAATTATACAAGAAGAAAAGTTAGCATGGAAAGAGAATTGGAGAGGTTTGGTCAGTTTACACTTACAAGGTTATAGATTCATTTGGTGGGCATCACTTAAGTATTCCCAAATAATGGCACTCTCTTATGAATAATTTGAAAAATTATTCTTAGATAGGTGGTCTCATACAATGTGTAAGGATGAAGAGAGCACCAAGGGTTTATTTTCATGTGTAAAATATATATTACAATTTCATGGTTGTATTCATAAAGAAAATATAATTGTTTCTATTAACCCCAGTTGCCAACAAAATTTTATCAATGTTCAATTGGTTAATAGATTGCAAGTTCCAATAAAGAATATTCAAATCACACAGGTTGAGGGTGAAAATGTTCAAATTGTTAAATATTTGAATATTACTGTGGACAAATATGTGTTGCATTCATATTTTTATGTTATGGATATGGATGAAGTGGATTTTTTTTGGAATATCCTTGGATAGAATCAGTGGGTACCATTAATATTAATGTGCAAAAGAAGTTTTTGAAGTTGTGGTACAAGAAAAACAAAATCACATTGTAGGATGCGTCTCTTAGTAAGAAAGATGGGCCCACTGAGGCATCAAATAAGTTATTTCTGAGTTTGAAGTTGAATCAGAGGTAGATTCTATAGAAGGAGATGAAGAAAAACTACAGGAAGGACACAATCAAGAAGCTAAGGTGGTCATTGACTCAAAGGAAGAATGTGTTGAAAATTTGAAGAAAAAAGAATAGATTCCTATAGCTATCATATATCTCCATCCACATCATATAGAGAAACAATAGTCATCAAGGAAATGGCGTGAGCATCAACACATTTATGCACCAGCAGGGAACCAGAAAGGAAACTGATAAAGAGGTGCATGGAGGCCTACCAACACTACAGGAAGACATCAGGCTAGAGAACCAATCTCATGGCAGCACTGGCATAATGCAGATCAAGATCAGGGTGGAAAGGCAGCATTTTGACATCATGTTCCTCTCCCATTAGGATGGATGGATGGTTGTACTTGGTACTAGTTGGCTACATTACTTAGACAATCATATTATATGGTTTATTCCCGTGTTTCAAGGACAAACATGTGAAGGAGGATGGAATGTAGTAGACATATGGAGGTAATATGGGTACATAGGAAGGTACCCAATGGGAATGTGGTTATGTATTATTAGTGGGAGTCATTCAATGTAAGGTGGACTAGGTCTACTATATTATTAAATAAGGTCCACTATGGTAGTTAGATACAATAAATAAGCTTTCTATAAGATTCCTTCTCTAGAATATTCCTAGAAGATAGAGAATGTCATATAAAGAAGTGAAATCAATGTATTGGAGCATAGTGAAGTATATTGGTATTGTACAAGCAAGTATTTCTTGAGGAGTGCATTCCTTCCATAAGGAATAATATATGGTGTTACCCTAAATCAAGGGTTTAGTCTACATTATTGTGTTGAGTATTTTGGTGAATGTTTTGGTTTGTTATTGTTGATATTAAGGTTTATTTCTGAAGTATATTTGAAAATCTATCTAGACACTTAATAGATTACATACCACCAAGAAATTCCTTAGCGAAGCTGATCAAGTTACATAAGGAAAGGAAGAATGTGATCATGGAACCAAAAATTCCACTCGGAGTAATAGTTGAAGGGGATATGCTAAGAGAAGTATCGGGCTTGAAGTTTCCAAATCTTGATCTGTCAGACGAAAAGAAGTTCCCAGATTTAGCATGGAGGAAATTCCTGAAGAAATTCATCTATTTAGAGACATCATTTATCAAGGTTGAGCCATAGCCTTGGGCATCAGGGTTGGTGATAACATGGATTATGAACATGTTAGATATCCTGCACTTTGGTAGGAGTGTTGAGATCAATGCATGTATTAAGATGTTGTTAAGTTGCATTCATGGATGATACATATGGATGGACATATTTGTGTCCATTGACACAAAATTGATTGCGTGGATAATTGGGTTTCCAATGGAAGGGGAGGACCCATCAGTGACCGTTATTTTGGAACATGTCAAACGAGAAAGCATTTTCAGAAAGATTGAAAGAGAAATTTGATACGTTTAGAGGAGAATGCATGCTCGACATAGAAAGTATCGAGGATGAGTGCCTCAAGTTTGCAACGCAAGTGCTGGCTTGAAAATTGATAAGAAAGTGTTGCATAGATCAATTGTCGGCAGGTGCGATAATGACGGAGAAGTGTGTCGTAGGCGTACAAATGAACTGGGTGACGTTCTTCTTCAACCAGTTTCTGATAGACTGCAGGGAAGCTCAAGACAGAGGTAAAAAAATTCATTAGGCATTATTTTTTATACTAATAGAGTTAGTGTCTTGGAGGGAGACATATGACTCAAATTTTTTGTTAGTAATGAACAAACCATGTTTGGAAGCGAGATATGATAACTTGTGGAATACTACGCACAAGGAAAGAGAGAAGGATGACAACATTGTGTTCTACATCTAGAAGGAGTTTATTCGGGAGAGCATCCAGAGGACACCACACATATTACCGCGGGTTGTAGAAGCATGCAAAAAAATTTCTCAATTTAAAGTAGTGTGCCATCACATGTATATCCAAGCGAAGAAGGATGCAACTAAAGAATGGTTTCCCATGAGATACAGGGTAACTGAAGAAGAAATGGGACACATCATGGAAGATTGGGATGATAAGTGGAAGATCCCACTGACATAAACATAGAAACCAAATACACAACAACCAGCAATAGAAGAGACAAGAGACGATGATGAAGAACAATAACAAGAAGGAAATGGAACAGGAACAACATAGAATACAGTACCACACATAGAAAATAAGCAGAAGGAACGAGACATTGGAAAATCGGTACCACAACGAAAGAAGAGGAAAGAAGTTAAGGAAGTGGACACCCAGGCCCTATTAGAGGATGACTTAGAAAAAAACCCAGATCATGTGAAGGAGGTGATTAAGGAATATTTTGAGTGAGCGGTGCAAAAGAAATAAGAAAGGCACTCGGAGGTGAAAGCACAAATTTTCAGACTGCCTAAAATTTTGGAGACCACTAGAATCATACCAGATAGAACAGGTGAACAAGAGCAGATGAAAAAGGTTCAACTGATGACATATGTGACAACAGGAGAGTATCTATTCATGAGGATATAGACAAGAGCCTTGGAGTTCCCTATAGCATAGGTACAACAGTAAGCAAAGGAACTAAGTTATATCGACTTGGTGTTATCCCAAATGCCCAAAGAAATACTACATAGTCTGTAGATGAGAGTCACATAATAAATTCAAGCATGTGCAATGTCAACATCAATGGAGTTGACCAAGGAAATTGAAGATAAGGATATATTACAGGAAAAATGTGATAGAAGATAGTGACAATGATAGTAGAAAGCATCAAGAGTTTAGTGGAGGAGTGTGCCAAATTATATAACGAAAGCACATAATTATGGACGCAATTGACAGAAGATGCAGAGCTACAAGAAATCAGAAAGAATTTTCATGCCATGCAGGATAGGGTGAAAAAGTTAAAGGAAACCATGGGCACTCTACCAATGGAAGAAAATATGAATGCACTCGAAGAGAATATGCATCTATACTTAGACATGAGCCAATTAAGAGTAGAACAATAGGCTCATGTGAAAAGGTTAGAGATACTACAAGAGGATTTTTATGAGTAACAGGGGAACTGGTAGTTGCGCAAGGTGTCACCAGGAAGGAAGCACAAGACAGTGAAGAGAATTTGAAGACTCATATTACAACAAAGATAGAAAAAGAAATCTTGCAACAGGAAGCACAATTCAAAGAAAAGGTTGTGCCCACACGATAAATATTTCATAAGTTCATGGAGACATGGAAGTAGGCCTGAAGTGGCTCAGGATGAGCCACATGCTAGTATTGGGGGTCTGTTGGAGAAGGTCATTTTGGGTAAGTCTTTGGAGTCACAAAAAAAATTATTGCGTGACAACTCAGCAAAGGAGCAACACGCGCATAAGACAATTAAGACATTTTCAAGAGCTAGCGCGCAAAAGGAGGATGTTAGTTAGGATTTTTGGGACATTTTTTCCACTTTGTAATGGGCTAATCCCTAACAACAATGTATAAATATGTATGGATTTTGGGTAGAAATAAAAGGAGGAATAAAAAGAGAGAGTAGTTTTTTTGTATGCTTGTGAGTTGAATATCAATCGAAGAGGCTGTATGTGTGCACTACAACATAGAATGTCTTGGGAAGGTTTGGGTTTTAACTGAATATTATTGTATGAGCGCAGTGCGCACATATTGTAAGGATTGAACATGAATAGTATAAGCTCTAGTCATTGTGGATATAGCCCAGTTTGGGGTGAACCACGTTAAAATCTTGTTTCTTGATGTGTTTGTCATCATGATGAATTGGTATATTCTATTCATTGTGCATAGGTATTAGGTGTTTAATGCTTACTAGGAATATGCATTTGATGGTTCCACTCACTTATTGAATAGTTAAGAAGGATAAATTTATCATATTTTATGATGATGTTATGAGTTCGCGCAAAGGGTATATGAATGAATGTTAAGTAAACAGTAAGGATGAATGCCCCATATTTCCCCATGACTGCGGAAACTTGGTTCCTGCATTCCCCATAGGTACCTTGGGTGAGACTTCACCTGGTTGCGGGTGACCTAAAAGGCTAGTATCTTGGGATTTGTTGGTGAATTAATGATGAACCTAGGGTCTACCCACTTCGCGTCAATAGTGAGCATGATAATTGCAAATCTAAAATGGGTAAAGAAGGAAAGTGTTTACAAAATTTCAATCAATAAATTGAAGAAATATAGGACTCCTTTCCTGATTTAAATGATTGGATTGTTGATCTTCACAAGAAAATGTATATGAAGGATAAATTTATTGAATCACTTAAATAAAAATTAAGTAAAAAGAAGCATGAGATTCTAATAATGAAAATTGAAAACATGAAGTAAGACAAGTCAATGGTTGATGCAACTTGTGACACAAATGACCTAATGCAAGTGGTTTATACATTTGCTAAAAAAGATATGATTGATGAATCCCTGACTAGTCACAGTGACACCCTAAAGTTTATTAAAAATTACAAGTGAGCATGAATCAAACGCATACAAGCAAGTGTGACAATTGAAAATCTAAAATGGGTAAGGAGTAAAAAATTTGTAAAACACCAATCAAGAAATAAAGAACTATGAGACTCCTTACATGATTTGGATAATTAGGTTTTTGATAGTCACAAGAAAATTGATTTGAAGGATAAAATGATTGAATTATTTCTACTAAATTTAATTGAAAATTGGCAGGAAATGTTAACAATGCAAAATGAGTCCATGATTGATGCAACTTGTGACACAAATGACTTGATGCAAATGGTTGATGCCACTTGTGACACAAATGAACTAATTTAAATGGGTGATACAAATTTAATAAATGATTGGTTGATGATTCCTTGACTGGTTATGATATGGAATCATTCATTAACAATGAACTGATGAAGACAAGTTTTATTGAAGATGAATCACATGTAGAAGATGTCAAAGCAGAAAGTGATATCAAAAGAAATATAAGTGAATATGAACTCAAAGAAAACATTCATGATATTTACAAAATCATTGTCAAACCTTGGGAAGAATTGTAATTTAAAAGAAATTGATATGACTTAAAATATGAAAAAAACAGTGGCTTTCATATTCTTGACTACTCCAAACCATTTCAGTTTGTGAGTGCTATATTTATTGCCAAAACTTTGAAGGGGAAAGATTCAAATGTTGAACAAGTTGATACAATTTATGATAAATGCATTGAGGAAGTTCTTGATGAATGTCAACATGGTCATTGAGTTGTCCATATGGAGATAGAGTGTTTTGATATTCATCCTCGTCTTCATTGTGGGAAGATAAATCATCATTTAGACAAATTTTGAAAGAGGAAGAAAGTTAAAAAATAAATAGTTCATTATGTTTGGATCAAATTTTAGTGTTCCATTCATTTAGAAACCAAGATTTTACATATGTCTTATTATAAAGTTCAAATACTGGTAAAGACATATTTGCATGAAAAAATTACAAAAGCATATGACTTTCAATAATTTGTTACACATGATCATTTTGGGCATGATTGGGGTCCAATTCAAATTGAAAATTGAGTCCAAAAATCCAAAATGATACCCCCTTGTACCTTAAAGGGGGGGAGTACAAAATTGAAATAAGGTATTGACTTGCACCTCAAGGGCAGAGTACATTGATGAAACAAAATGAAAATATCTTGCACCTCAAGGGGTAGAGTACATTGATCAAATGAAAATGGTTAGTGGTCAATCAAAACCACTACATACATTGATCAAATCAAAATCGTTAGTGGTTAACCAAAACCACTAGATATATGGTATCAAGTGAAAATGGTTATTGGTCAACCAAAACCACCAAATACATTGATGAAAGAGTTATTGAATATTCCAAACTAAAGCTTGGATCCCTTCAACATGCTTCTCACCTTTCAGCTAACAAAAGGGGGAATATTTATGATGATCATCAAAATCAAGATTCAATAACAAAAACAACCATAGAGTTGCAAATATTTCATCACTTTTGATAAATTATGATTGGGATGTTGATTGATACTATTTGTGTGTCATTTTCTGAGAGCAATATTGTGGACATTTTTTTCACATGGATGGTCATTAGACCTAGGATTTTTTCTTGGCATTTAATTGGGTTATCGTACATTTATCATAATTCACTCTCATCAAATATTTGATTTCAAATTGGATGTGGACAAATTATAGATATTGGAACCCACATGTTAAAATAGTGGGATTTTCCAAACTATATGATTTTCCAACATCCTAATTTGGTGGTTTTTAAGACACATCTTCATCAAAGCTTAGTTCAAAAGTTTCATATTTAATATTGAAATGACACTAGTTTATGCACTATTTCGTGTTTCCTTGTTGGTATAAATATTCAGAAATATGATTGAAGGGGGGATTATTAGCCTGTGATTCCCTAAACAATAAAAAATTATTAGATCACCTCTTTATGAGTTGTCATCATTATCCTTGATAAGGTGTCATCCTTATCTATTGATGAGTTGTCAAAGCGTTGACACTCTTTAGTTCACAAGGTCATTGCAACCATGTACTACATATTGATATCATTGGATGAATATATTGTTGACATGGACAAAGCCTTTTCTATTAGTTCTTGTATCATGTATCACTACATAGTTTAACAAATAACTCAAAGAGTTGTCTACAAGAACCATCTAAAAACTGTAAAAACCATAGTATCATTTCCTAAATAATCACCTAGAACAATATCCTCAAAAAAGGTTGTGAAAATATTTAGAGGACAAATCCTCTTTGACTTCATGTACATGCCACAAACTTGAAGACAACTACAAACCTGCCTTTGAGAGAGCATAAGCTTTTCCATTCCTTCCTTTGTAAATAGAGATAAAGTTAAAAGAATATTTATAAAGTAGAATTTCCTCATAAATGGGCCTCAAAAAATATTTTTTCAAATTCCAAACACCCTTCATCAAATAGGTTAGTACCAAGGGTTCTCCAAAGATCTGTGTTTTTGTAATCCTTTTTTCAGTTGAAAGGACTAGTTTCAAGGCCATTAATTCAGAAAAATTGTTAATACCTTTTCCTAATTCATCCTTTAACTTTATTACATGAGAATCATTCAAATGAATAACTCCCCTAGCCCCAAAATAAGGTGGGTACCCTTGACAAACCCCATTAAAGTATGCCTAAGCACCACTTTTATAAATCTATTAAACAATAACCACCCTCACATGATTTTCTTTGGAGAGTTAAATTAAATTTATCCAACATTTTCCTGCTTTGAACTGCACACTGTATCATATGAATATGCCTATCGTCAAAAATACTTGCATTGCATGTAAGCCATATCCCTTAGACAACAATCAAAGGAAGGTTTTTGAAACTTTTTAAAGAAAGATATGTAACCTGTTACCTTAATTTTTCCTCAATAGGAGCTCCCACCCAGACATCCTTTAGACCAATAAGCTCTCCCAACTCCTTCCAAACCTGAAAAGGATAAACACAAGACAAAAGGAGATGACTAATATTCTCCTCATTTTACTTACAAAGAACACATCTTCTAGGACCATGTTTATTTCTTCTTTGTAATACATCCCAAGAGGTTGTTGTTATATATATAAATTTTTCATCTATTACACAACAGTATCAGATAGCAAGGGTTATATCAATTGTTTGGTTCCATTGTTGCCAAAATGTTGCAAGTAATCTTGCACATTTTGTTGGTTTCCAATTCATTTCTCACAGGGTCAAGCATATTAAGTCTACACCGCCCTCTTTATAATGGGTACCATCCTCAGAATGAGGGAAAGTGCTCGAAAGTTTCCCAAAGAGTTTTGTATAAGAAAAAAATATTATCAATAATTTATAAAGCATTACTTATACCAAAATATTAACCAATTTAAAAACTAGTTTCGAAATCTAAGCTCTAAAATCAATATAAGAACTTCTTTTGTTATGGTATTATCATTACCAAGAATTTTAATTTCATACCTTATGACCATATTTAACTAATAATTGTTCTTTAAATCACTATTTGGAAATAGAATTAAGATTGAAGTGACAAAGGAATTGTACATATATAAATATTTTAAACATTGAATTTCATGTTTTTTTCTATAAAAAGATCCATACCATATATTGTGGTGAGAAAAGTGCCCTACTCAACAACAAGGGGTTATCCCCAATTCAGAGTCCCAATTACCCTTCACATTGTTTGGAATAGGAAACCCATCCATATTCTGGCCTGGAAGCCATTACTATTGGATGTGAAATGGATTGTGAGATGAAAAATGTTGAATGCTTCTAATATATATGCATAATGTAGTCATGTTTAACCTATCCTAGATAGGAGTATATTTTAACTAGTAAACACTAGATTAGTTATATATTTTGTGAGCATTTTTTTAATAGAAATCTATTTGAGAAAAGAAGAAACACATAAGAATCAACAAGAATGAAAAGAAGAGAAGTATATTATTACATTACCATTCACAATATCACATTTACCATCTTAAAGGAAACATATCATAATATAAAACCAAGAGCTATAATAGTAATTTCAAAAAAGTCATCAATGGAACAATACAATCTTGTAGTGATATCAATAACAACATAAACACCAAAATGAATTCTCAACATACACAGTACTAGACATCAATGCTCCTCTTCAAAAAATTGCTCCTAAGGGACTCTTCTCATTAAAATTATAAAAGAGTTTTCAAACTATCAACAAGCAAAAATTCCATTCTATAGCAAGTCGATTGGATTTTAAAGTCTTCGGTATATAACTTATTTCTATCTTCTTGGCTTCCTTTTGGCAGTTATAAACTTTTCAACTTCCCTACTTGATTTTTCTAAAGAATATTCTAAATTACAACTCATCCTTCACTATGGTCATAGTCGACCATGTATTTTGACTTGTATGTAGGCGGCCCACACCTCATGTTGTGAAGGTATGCCTATAAGGCACCTCAAAATAAATTTCTCAAAGGAAAACTCATATGACACTAATCATTTTGGTGTGGGCCACATTCCTCTTTTTAATGTGTTGAGGAAAGAATTAATTAAGTTAATTTATTTGGAGGGGATGGAAAGGTATTCCTTTAGAATCTCCTTAGAAATACTTGGAGTCATCCCAATTGTGATCCCCTTGTTCCTAATAATTTCCTTTATATCATCTAAGACATTTTTCATGGGTAATAATGAACCCAAGTCTCCAAGTGATGTAAGGTAACATCTTTCAATTAATTTTTCCGCAACAAGATGTAAACATTTGCAATTATTTATGAAAGCAGTGATGTCCTTATCTAGTGATGTACTTGATGTTTGACAGTTTCTCAAGGCAACGTAATTGAGTTGATTTTCCTTGTCTGTCATCCTAGGAAAGTCTTATGGGGAATTTTTCTCTTATTCTTGCCATTCTTTTAGTTCATCCATGTTGAGTTGTACTCCATACAACACTACCCTTTTATCTTTAAAATTTTCAAAGTAGGTGAGAAACTGGGTGGCATAATCCTGAAACTCTTATAGATTACCATACATTAGCTTCTATACAATGTTGAGTTCCTCTTGGAGTTCGAAGGTGCAATCCTTGAACTTAGATAAGTTGGTAACTTTTTCTTTATAATGTGCCACCTCTTAATCCAAATTTTCCACCTTATCTTTATATTCTTCAATTTCCTTAGCCATGTTCTGAATGTTAAATTCTAAAGATTGGGAAAAGTGACACTTACAGAAGCTATGGAAATTGGATTTGTTCTTGTGGTTTCCATCAACGATGTCTCTGTAGTGATCGTGAGTTCGAGAAATCCAAATAGATTGAGTCTCTTATATGTTTTTTTTACCCCTCTTCCCTTGGTATTGTTAAAAGAAAAGAATCTAAAATTGTGACTACATTCGACTTAGAAGAGGTGAATTTCCCCAAACCAAGCTCACCGAGAGCTTGTATGAAAAATTCCTTAGTATTAAGGAAATGACTGAGAATTTCCATGGTCAATCCATTTGGTATTTCATTGGAAGAGATCTATTGTTGAAAATCCATTTAGGTGCAAGTAAAAGGATTTTGTAACCAGAAGGGTTGTATGAACCCAAGATTTGTGAAAGAGGTCACATGTTTTGGAATCATAGGATAGGTCTTCAATAAGAAATTTGTAACATGACTATAGTGTGCAGTTTGTTGCAATATGCAAAAAAGTACAATTGAATCTCAATGAAGAAAACGTCCAGGATGCTAACTGGTGAAGAACATGGTTAAGCAATGCAACCCTTATAATGAGGGAGAATCTCTCAACATAGATATTTATATTTGATTCTTTCTTAACTATTTAAAAATATCATTATATGATTCTAATTAAGGGCATGGACATGATAGAAAGGAAAAGGAATGATAGCTAGAATGCATATGCACCGATAGGCTAAAGAATGAAATGATAGGTTCATGTAGACATGTTGCAAATGCCTATGATAATGATGAGCGTGCATGTAACCTACATGTAGACTTAAATATTTTGTTATTAATCATAAAATAAAGTGTTATGATTGATTAATATTTATGATCAATGATGATCGAGAAACCAAGAAGGTCAACATCATGGATGACAATGTTTAGGATGATACATACAACCTAGTGAGGAGAAGGCTATGAACTATGAGGAGTTGATCCAAAGTTTGGGAAAGAAGTGAATGAGCCTCCCTGAGACACCAATGGATCAAGTATCATCCAAAGATGGATGAAATCCATAAAGGTATGTTTTGGTATGCTCAAATAATGAAAAGGGAATTTATGTAAGGATTCCCTCAATGAAATTTTGAATACTAAAATGTTATAAATGGTTAAGAGAATCTAGTGCTTTCTAGGAACTTGGTAATGTCATGATTACCTAATGATTCCTCACATATGGAAGGATTTTGTAGAAATCATGCAATAGTAACCTCTTTGTTATTATTTCCACATGAGAATAATTATGGACAAACCTATGAGACTTGTCATGTGAGTGATTGTAATATCTCATCAAAAGGGTTGATATTAAATTAAGAAAAATATGTATGAATGACATGGAAATGTGAAAGTATTGCACATGCATGTTGGTATCCATGTGTGTATATGATTGAGGGAATAATGTGACTACATCAATGGGCTAACTAGTATGAATGCATGAACAAACTGACTATGAGGCAAAAGTAGTAAATGATATGTTTTGGGGATTTTGAAATTATGTGTATACTGAGAGGGAGGGTGTGGTGAATCAATATGATATACTTTTTACTTTATTTAACCATTCATCAATCATTCATTAGCTAAGAAAAAATAATCATGTATAAACTCAAATCAAAATTCATTGACTTTAACATGGAAACCCAATTGAGAGAAACCATAAAACTTACCTCTATAAATGTCAGTACGCATCAACCTATTGTTACAAAGCTTGTAGGCACCAACCTATTGGAGATACCAATATCCTTAATTGAGCACCAACTCAGTAAGATGTAGACACCATCCCATTGTTACAATATTTGCATGCACCAACCTATTGGAGACACAAATCCCCTCACCTAAGAACCAACTCAACAACACCTATAGGCACCAACCTACTAGAGACACCAATATCCTCGGCTGATCACCAACTCAGTAAGACCTATATAGACACGAATATAATATCCTCATACACACGGTACTTTTGACTTCGCATGCATACTTCATACTTCATACATAGCTTCAAACCCTTGTCACATTTATCCTTCATTCCCTAGTGAGCGTCATAACATCATTCCCAAAATATGATCCTAGACTATAGCATCACAACCTCAAAACAGATCACATTGTAGCATAAAAAACCTTCAATCCTTCATAGTGCACCTTAAGAACACAAAAATCCCAAGAAAACCCCTCATACTTCTCTTGCACACCTTTAGATTCCAAAAAGACGCCCTAGCTCCTCTAGCACACCTCATATCTCTTCTTATCACCTTGGACTTGATCGTTTGCTTCAATGCTCTACAAATGTGCACATATATCCTTTATGTATAGTATTTCCTTCCTCACTTTCAGGGTCCACCTGTAAAGGCTGGTTGAGACAACCTAAATTTTTTGGTTGGGTTGTCGGATAAAAAAATTCATATCTCATCATTCCTAAGGAGTTAGATGGAATACCATATACCATTGGAAAGGTCTTGAAATGCGATTTCCAACCATATAACCTATGTTCCCATTTCATCTAGGTATATAGGGTAAAAATTCTTTCAAATATAGGGTATCCAAACTGAGCATCAAAAATCCAAAAACAATATTTCCAACAATCTCCATCTTGCAATATTTATCTTGGACATTTGTAGTGTAACATCCTCGAACATCAACCCCACTGTCGAGCAATGCTACTACGCGAAACATTCTCATACTTATATATATAACATGCATATTAAATCAAATTAAAACATTTAACATAGAGTTACTACCATCATACTGACTTAAATAGAATTAACAATAATTCCACTTGCAACGGAATACATGATAATATCACAAGCATCACAGACATGCATTTTAATTGAAATTAAACACATATTGATACTTATCTTTGAAACTGTAGTAACTCCAACAACTACGAGTAGACCTTCCATGAACCTCCCATCCTTAGACCACGTTGCTCATCATGCTTTAGTTGTAGGTCACCCTCGAGCTGGGACTAAGCTCCACCCAAGGTAAGGGAATCCTAGACTAAGATAAGGTTACAGGAAAAATGCACAATGCAACCAGAAGGATTCTCTCCAAGAACCTTCTTACGCCCAATACTCACGGACTCTCATTCCCCACATGCATGTTCCACCCGGGAGTATACACCTTCACAAGCATAGTCCATCAGTGCTTCACCTCCCTCTTTGGGTATCGGCAACAGGTCAGATCAGGAATTCCCAGAGCTTTGTAGCTAGTGATGGAGTCTCTCTGGAAGAAAACCACTTCCCAACAGATTCTCTCACCTAGAGAGAGCTGCTCACAAGCCTGACAACCTTCCTCTTCTACCACGGGCCTCACAACCCACTTCTTCATCACACTCCTCGACTCAACTCCAACCAGGTGAGGACAACAGCAACTGTTCAACCCTCATTCACATAGGGATGATAGTAGAAATAGAATATGGGTATGACACCGCAGGAAGCAATAGCCCATGCTAAAACAAAGCACAGCTAAGGCGATTACTCAAGTGTCGGGTTCCTCAGAAGACACAAAACGGTTCACGGATTTTTGGTTTTTAGGTGTCTGCATGAATATTGCAAAGGTCAAATATAGATGCCACAGGATTCACAGAAATAAACCATTCGGCTTCACAGTTCTCTTTTTCAATATGCGTGGAAAGAAAATTAAGCAGAGATCTCATGGTTTCAGATGGAAGATCAGGAAAACTGCCAAAACGAACCCCCAACTCAGCTGACGCTTCAGCTTTTAACTACATGCGCCCAGGTCGACACTTGTCTTCCTGGAGATGCATGCGTTCCCTTTTTTCACACGTTGAAGCTACATGTGTTGCATCTCCCGGGACTTAGGATAAAAAGAACATGTCTTTCACACAGATTTGGAATAATAATAAATTATTATTCTCAGGGACTTAAGCCCCTAAGATTAGCCCCTCTTTCCAACCTTTCAGCCCCTTTTCCCTTACCCACCCTGCAGAATCTTAGTCCCCCATCACTCTTTCTTCGTGGTCGGTCTGCACGCAGTGATGTTTATGTATTATATTAATGATCAGCATAATTACATATACAAAATCAGGATCCTGCACTTTAACACTTAGGCTCTCTGGCCTAATAAACACATAATCCCACCAGCTTATCAATACTCGGCTCACTGGCCTACAAAACATGATTACAATTCATAATATAACTGGGGCACATCCTTGGGGTATTACAATCCCCTCCCCTTATTTTTGCACTGTCTTTAATGCAACTTTTACACAACATGACCAAGATTTTCAAAATCTTCAAAAATATGCAAGTATTCTGCCCACATAGAATCCTCATGCTCCCATGTCACGTCCTCAGGACCATACCAGGTCCACTAGACCTTTACAATCCTTATGGCTCGATTCTGGAGCTGTTTTCTTTTCTGGTCCAATATGCACACAGGCTGCACTTGCAAGACACCTTCTTGCTCCACCTAAATCACATTCCAATCGATAACATGATTAGCATCAGGTATATATTTCTTAAGCAATGAAACATGAAACAAATTATGTACAATCATGGATGCTAGTAATTCAAGCATATATACAATTGGCCCAATCCTTTCTAGGATTTCAAATGGCCCACAAAATCAGGTTGCCAACTTGCTGCAGTTTCCCAGCTTCAGGGAACTTCTATTGGTTTTCACTTTCAGGAAAACATGGTCGCCCACTTTAAACTCTTTGTGGGTTATGTTTTTATCAGCATAAATCTTCTTCTTGTCTTGGGCAGCGTTCAAATTCTGCATAATCTTCATCATTTTCTCTTCAATTTCCTTGAGCAACTCTGGCCCAACCACTACCCTATCATATGGATTATCCCATCTTACAGGAGTATTGCACTTTCTACCATAAAGTGCTTCAAATGGGCTCATCTTCAATGATGCTTAATACCCATTGTTGTAGGTGAATTCTACCAAGTGTAGGTAGTCTTCCCATTTAGATGGCTTGTCCATCACATACATCCTTAGTATGTCTTCTATCACTCGATTCACCCACTCTGTTTGCCTATTAGACTCGGGATGATAGGTTGTGCTAAAGTTCAAATTCGTTCCAAACCTCTTGAAAAACCCTTTCCAAAAATTCGAGGTAAATTTCGGGTCTCTGTTAGACACAATTGTCTTGGGAATACCATGCAATCATGTTATTTCCCTCATAAAAATATCAGCAATGTTAGTTTCCTTGTGAGTAGTCTTCAATGGAATAAAATGGGCAACTTTCGTAAGCTTGTCCACCACCACCATGATTGAATCATGTTGCTTGCCTGTTCTGGGAAATCCTATGATAAAATCCATTGTCACTACCTCCCACTTCCACTCAAAAATGGGTAAAGGTTGCAGCAACCCTGTTGGGTGCCTGTGCTCAGCTTTAACCTTCTGGCACTCCATACATCTGGCGATGTATTCTGCAATCTCTTTCTTCATTCTAGGCCAAAAGTAATGGCTCTTGATTGTTGCCACAGTTTTATGATATCCAGGGTGCCCAGTATAAGGCACATTATGCATTTCATTCAAAATCATGCATTTCAAGTCCTGGACATTAGGTACATAAATTTTGTTCTTGTACAGAAGTGTTCCGTCAGTTTCCAATTTATAATTCTCCACTTTCTGTGGCATCTTACCTTGTTGTAGCTTTGCTACCAAATCCCTGTACTGCAAATCTGTAGTTGCAGCCTCCAAAATTCTGCCTTTAATATCAGTTTGGTACATGCTAATGGTTGTAGCATGCAATTCATGCACTCTCCTGCTGAGTGAATCAACTACTTTGTTTTCCTTTCCTTTGATATGCTTGATATCAAAGTCATACTCACAAAGAAACTTTGTCCACCTACTCTACCTAGCATTCAAGGTTGGATGATCAAACAAATACTTCAAACCATTATGGTCTATCCTCAATTAGAACCTCCTTCCCATGAGGTAATGCCTCCATTTATTTAGAGCATGTACTATTGTTGCCAACTCCAAATCATGAGTTGCATAGTTCCTTTCGTGCTCTTTCAACTTTCTGGATTCATAACAAATTACGAATCCATTATGACTGAGGACTCATCCCAGTCCTTCTTTGCATGCATCTTTTCACACTACAAAGTCTTCATTTGGATCTTCAATCCTCAGAATTGGAGCACTCATTAACAACTGCTTCAATTGTTGGAAGCTTCTCTCACATTCCTTTGTCCACTGGAATTTCTTCTCCTTACTTTGCAAGGAATTGATAGGGTGATCTATCCTTGAGAACCTTGTGATAAACCTTCTATAATAACCAGATAGACCCATAAAGGATATGATTTTCGTCACGTTCTTTAGCGTTGACCATTCTCTGATGGCCTCAATCTTTTTGGGATCTACAACTATCCCATCCTTCCAAATAATATTCCCCAAGTAATGGATTTGCTCCTGATAAAACAAGCACTTTCTCAACTTGGCATACTGTTGGTGTTCTCTTAACACTTGCAACACCATCCTCAGATGTTGTTCATGCTCTTCCCCTAACTTGGAATAAACCAAAATTTCATCCAGGAAGACTATGAGAAACTTGTCTAGATAGTCCCTGAATATACCATTCATCAGGAACATAAAAACAACAGGTACATTTGACAACCCAAACGGTATCACTGTGAAATTGTAATGACCATACCTTGTTCTAAAGGCGATATTGCTGATGTATTCATCCTTTATCCTTACCTGGTGATATCCCAAACTGAGGTCTATCTTCTAAAATATCTTCGCATCCTTCAACTTATCGAAGAGGTCATCAATCCTCAGAAGAGGATACTTGTTCTTTACAGTCACTTTGTTCAATTGTCTGAAATCGATACATAATCTCAACGTCTCATCCTTCTTATTCACGAACAGGACTGGGGCACCCCAAGGTGACACACTTGGGTGTATATACCCCTTCTTCAGAAGCTCTTCAAGCTACAATTGTATCTCTTTCAGCTCTGGCGTACTCATTTTGTAAGGAGCTTTCGACACTGGAGCTGCTCCAGGAATCAAGTTTAGAGAGAAGTCAATATCTCTTTTCGGAGGTAGTCTGGGTACCTCCTAAAATATATCCTCAAACTCCTTTAGTACCGCATGGTCTTCAATATTTGACACCTTATCCTTAGGTGCTTCCTTTAAGTGGGCTACAAATAATTGACATCCTTTCCTGAAGCACTTCTTCACCTGCATTGCTAAGATTTCTCTGACAGCAATAGCTCTAGAAATTCCTTGGATTGTTCCGATTTCCTTCCTCATCGAGGCAAGTGAATGCCTTATTATGAAATTCCAAGATGGCATGGTGTTGGTCCAACCAGTCCATCCCAATTAGACAGTCATAAGAACATAAAGGCAGAATTTTCAATTCATCCTTTGTGCTCAGTCCATTAATGTCCATTAGACAGGACTTAACTAACTTAGTGACTTTCCTATTGGTTCCTGTAGCCAGCTGCACTAACCAAGACTTTTCATTTTTGCTTCTTGACAATTGCAAACTTTCCACCACTCTAGGATCTATATAACTATGGCTAGCCCCTGAATCAATTAAAATAGTAAAGGCATGGTTGTTGATCCTACCTTCCACTTCAATCATGTATGACTGATATTCATATTGCTTATTGTTTAGGGCTGCATAGATCCTTGGCATTCTACTTCCCATGTCCTCCATTGTTTCGGTGTGTTGAACATCATGGATAGCTCTCACTTTTCCATTTTTGTGGGGACAGTCTTTGTGCTTGTGGTTCCCCTGACAGCCCCAACACTGAATGGGTGTTTTCCTTGGCCTTTGTTCCTCTACGTCATCCATTCTCGGCTCTCTCAATGATGGTTGTCCTTGAGGACTGTTTCTGATAAAGGGTGGCTTAGTTCCCTTCTTCCTCTGATCCATCTGAAATTTCTTCTTGTCTTCCCAAGCCTTTCGGAAGGTAGGCTTCTCTCTTTGTTGCTCATATAAGCATTTTTCTCTTCTTATAGTTTATTCCATGGTCTTAGGGTCATCATATTGGATATTTTCATCGATGGAAGGTGGCAATCCACTTATATACCTTTGACTCTTGACAGCCTCATTCTTGATGAACGGAACATACTTCAGTTATTCCAAAAATCTCTTTTCGTACTCATCAATGGTCATGCTATCGAGCTTGAGTTCAAATAACTCTTTCATATTTCTATCATAGTATATGTTTGTCAATTATTTATTCTCTAAATACCTCTTGAATTCTTTCCAAGTGATATATTTCTCTCTAATGTGTTTCACCTGCACAAGTTGATCCCACCACATGGATGCTTTTCCCTTCAGTTGATACATTGCAATTCTTCCTTCTGCATGAGAGGAATAATTCTACAGCTGGAAATATTTCCTCATGCCAAGCAACCATGTTTCGTCATCTTCCTCTTTCTTATTTTATCCATCAAACGTAGGAGGATAAATCTTGTTCATTTCTCCCTTTAGTTCATCCACTCTAGATCTCTTGTGATTTCTGGTAGGAGATGGGCTTGAACTATTGTATACCCTCCTCTTGGAGCGACCTTGGGAGTGATGATGGTGTCTACCAACACTCCTTGATCTTCTTCCCTCAAAAGTATGGTGACTCCCTGTTTTGCTCGAGTCTCTCTCCTTGTCCAACTTATTTTCTATTCTCTCCAGACTCTTCATCAAATTTAAGTTGAATTCTCCATGTTGTTCCCTAGCTTTCATGAGATTTATGTTATCTTCTCAGTGATTTTGGGCATCTTTCTGCAATTTTCAATGATTTTCATCATATGCCCTTCATTATCTATCTCTTCTCCATGCCCATTGGAGTTCAAACCTTCAACTCCCAAATGAACATCCATCCCTTTATCTTTTTTCTTTGAACTGGAAGCATTTTGTGTCTCCTCCATTTGTTTGCACTCATTGTCAACTCTAATCAGTTATGGCACTCGTTAAACTTCTGCAAACACAATGTGCAAACAACTGGAATTTGTCAAGACATCAATCCTTAACAAATCCCACAGCATTCATAAACAAATCTGATTCAAGAAAACGTTCAGATTTCACTTTTTTTCGGGGCTATGCTCTGTGAATTTTTCGGGCACTAGCCCCTTTCTCTCAATCCCCAACCCACACAACCATGGGTCGTGCCCAAGCACTAGATCAATAAGCGCTTACTTAGGCCTTCGGACTCAGAAATGTTTAAAGCACATCACAACAATCTCTCGGAGTTCTGAGTTACCGAACTCGTGAAGTAAAGTGGATCAATAGTCCACGTCTACCCAGCATCCAACGACTGACACTCACTATGGAACCTTAGGTGTCTAAGTTCCAGGACTTCGAGACTTCAGAGCTTTGGGACTTTGAATTTCGAAAGCTTTCTTTCTTGCTTCCCTTTCGATCTCCCAAATTACGAACTTTTGGCTTCTCTATCCTCCGGACCCACATAGTACGATTGTCACCAACTAAGGCAATGGCACGTGGTACACCTGGAAAGCTCCACGTCACCACAGGCGATGTCATATGGCCCTGCCACATCTACCCTTTCACTTTGAAACTTCGGGCTTTAGAGCTTCGTACTTTAGGAGTTTCAACTCCTCTACGCTCGCTTTTGCCTAGAGCGCTTTCTCTCGGAGTTCACGATCTATCGACATGTTTCCTCCTTCATGATCAATGGCTAAGAGTGACTTCGACACTTTTTCCTTCAGGAGTTTTAAATTCAAAGCACTTGATTCCTCACGAAGTACTTCCACTTGAAGTACACGATCTCTTGACACATGTCCTTTGCAACGGACAGTTGCGATCTTCTTTGGGACTTCCGGATTTTGTCACACTCCACACTAGAAATCATCCAAAGTGATTTTCATTTTCCTTCCTGGACACGGATCTAACGGTCAGGCTATTTTCCTACAATCTACGGTGTAGATATCCTTCGGAAGCTTATGCCTCAGCGCATTCCACTTCTCTCGATTGTTGAACTCTGAAAGGATTCCAGGATAACCTTCCTGCACCTTCTCTGAATCTGATGGTCATAAAGGACTCTCCTTTTCCAAAACAGATCCTATGGGTCCAACACCCCAAGTGTTAAGCTCTCTCTCTCTATGGTCAAATACCACGCCCACTATGGTTTTATTCTACCGCTACTCCTCCTAAGATTCGTAACACGGCCAAGTAACCCCTTGGAACTTAGAAACATTCTAAGGTTCGAAATTGGTTCCATCCAAACACCATTTCCACTCGAAACCTTGGGTCCAAATACCACTTATCCGGCCCATCCAGGCTCAGCATTGAAACCATGGGCTCTGATGCCATATTGTAACATCATCAACCATCAACCCCACTATCGGGCAATGCTACTATGCGGAACATTCTCATACGCATATTAAATCAAATTAACACATTTAACATAGAGTTACTACCATCATACAGACTTAAATAGAATTAACAATAATTCCACTTGCAACGGAATACATGATAATATTACAAGCATCACAGACATGCATTTTAATTGAAATTAAACACATAATGATACTTATATTTGAAACTGTAGTAAGTCCACCAACTACGTGCAGAACTTCCACGAACCTCCCAGCCTTAGACCACTCTTCTCATCACACTTCAGTTGTGGGTCACCCCCAAGGTGGGACTAATCTCTACCCAAGGGAAGGGAATCCTAGACTAGGTTGAGGTTACAGGAAAACTGCACAATTCAACCGGAAGAATTTTCTCCAGGAGCCTTCTTACGGCCACTACTCACGGAATCTCATTCCCCACATGCCTATTCCACCCGAGAGTATACACATTCAAAAACATAGTCCATCGGTAAGAAATTCGTAATTTTAGTTAGACATTTTAATGGTAGAATAGGTTTCATGCAAACAAATATGTTGTGCTTCACCTCCCTCTTTGGGTCTCGACAATAGGCCAGATTAGGAATTCTCATAGCTCCGTAGCTGGTGCTAGAATCTCTTTGGGAGAAAACCACTTCCCAGCAGACTCTCTCACATGGAGAGAGTTACTCACAGACCTGACAACCTGCCTCTTCTACCACAGGCATAACAACCCACTTCTTTAGCACACTCCTCAACTTAGCTCCATCCAGGTGAGGACAACAACAATTGTTCATCACTCATTCACACAAGGATGAAAGTAGCAACAATAGATTGGAATGACACCGTAGGCAGAAACAGCCCACGCTAAAACACGATACAACTAAGGCAATTACTCAGGTGTCAGGTTCCTCAGAAGACACAGAATGGTTCACAGATTTCCGATTTTTAGGTGCCTGCGTGAATATTGCAAAGTTCGGATACAGAGGCCACATGATTCATGTAAATACACCGGTCGACTTCACAGTTCTCGTTTTCAGGATTCATGACAATAAAATTAAACAGAGGTCTTACGGTTTCAGATGGAGGATTGGGAAAACTGGCAGAATGAACCCCCAACTCAAATGACGCTTCAAATTTTAACTGCATGTGCCCAGTTCGACACTTGTCTTCCTGGAGTTGCATGCATTCCCTTTTTGCACACGTTGGAGCTGCATGTGTTGCCTCTCCCAGGACTTAGGATAAAAAACATGTCTTTCACACAGCTTTGCAATAATAATAAATTATTAATCTCAGGGACTTAAGTCTCTAAGCTTATCCCCTCTTTCCAACCTTTTAGCCCCTTTTCCCTTACCCACTCTGTGGAATCTTAGTCCCCCATCCCTCTTTCTTCATGGTCGGTCTGCACGCAATGATTTTTACATATTATATTAATGATCTGCATAATTACATATACAAAATCAGGCTCCTGGCCTTTAACACTTAGGCTCTTTGGCATAATAAACACATAAGCCCACCAACTTATCAATACTCAGCTCACCAGCCTACAAAACATGATTACAATTCATAATATAACTGGGGCACGTCCTTGGGGTATTACATATAGTCTCCCCCTGTCTTTGACATCAATAAAACCAATATTTCCAACAATCTCCCCATTTGTCATTGATGGAAACCCTTATTCAATTGTGATACTCCTCCTATATGCAACTTTCCATGTGTCTACCATTCTTATTTTTTCTAGAGCTTCTTCCCCTTTGACGTCAATGACAAAGGGATGCTCCCCCTGAGGTTGTGCTTCCCTTTAATAATGACATGAGAGATATATCACTCTCTTACAACATTTTTCTCCTTTGAATTCATCAAGTATATATACATTGCTTGAGGTTATGTTTTCATTTTCCACTAATTGTTGGATTACTGAGAGGGGGGTGAATTAGTAATAGATCAATTTAATCATTTTTCACAATAAAATGCAAGTGTTATATCAATATAGAATTATCATCCAATATTTGCAAAGTAAATAAAGAATGAACAAATGAGAAATCATACTCATACACAGTACACCAGTGTTTTTGTGTGGAAACACAAAGTGGGAGAAAACCACAAAATGATTTTTCTTATATGTCTTTAAGAATTACATTCATTGGAAGCACCAACTTCCTTTGTTTTCCAGCTGCAACTGGAAGGAGGCTCCAACCCCCTAGTTTCTTAGGCTACAACATGAGGGAAGCTCCAACTCCCCAATTCTTTGGCTACAACCAGAAGAAGGCTACAACCCCCTATGTTCTCCGGCTACAACCAGAAGGTGGATACAACCACCTATCCTTTCCCCATCCAACTGCCTTGAAATAAAAGTAGAATGATGGAACCATTGTCCCACTATCACTGTGAGATATACTCTTGTAAACCTATACCAATCAACCTATAATCAACCTATACCATAAACAAGTGCATAAACCATGCACCAACCTATACCAAACAATATGTAATCATAATTTACCATAAACAAGTGCATTAACCATGCACCAACTTGTACCATCAACGAGTGCATCAACCATGCACCAAATATGTACCAATCATGCATCAAATACACATAAACTATGACTCATCAAGATGTATCAACATCATCAACTATACACCTCATGTATGTGCCAACTCATTAACTACTTGTCTCAACCATGTACCCAACATGTACCTCAACCATATACCAATATAACCATCAAAATTTCTCTAGCAATACATCACACTATCCATAACTAAATACCATAAACCATTACATCAAACCATGTGCCACAACCTCACTGTTATACAACATATATCTTTAACATACTTCAACCAAATCCCTCATCAATTTCATCATCCAAATATGATTTGTAACTCTATAACAGACCTGGTGTATATGATCACATACCTGCAAACCTTCCTTAACAAGAGACTAGCATTTTCATCAAATTTTACTTTAGTCTCACATGACTAGTTTTGGATTAGTCAACGACCCTAACTTGAAATAATCATAACTATGTTCTTGTAATGAATAAAGATCTGAAAAATGGTACAAAATGTTCTTCAATGTCATTTATGCAATTCCTACATATTTCACTACTTGGAACCTCTCAAAAAAGGAGTTGTAGCAAAAATGGCATACCTTGTTGAATTTTGGCTTATTCTAAAGATCGAACTTGTAGAGAATGCCCCACATGGAATATTTGTTGTATAGATCTGAAAATGATAAAAAAACATACTACAGACTGTAATCTAACCAACACATTTGGTCTTACTGAATTAAAACGGTTATGAAGAAGTTATGATGTTTTTACCCAAAACACCTATTTTAGACTAGTTTCAGGACTAGCCACAAACCCTATTTTCCACGGAGTGTAAGTCCAAAAATACAACGGCCCACAAGCTGAAATTTTTATCATGGATACTTGGATATGTTTGCTCAATTCAATCCTAATTTCATGGTTTGAATCATTCTAGAAAAAAAATTATTGCGAAAATGGTGAGATGACCTGTAAATAACATACCTTAGAAAGCATCATCAAAAGAATTTGTCCTCCCTTGAATTTTGGCCTTCTTTACTTCACCTTACCTCTTAAATTTGGATTAGATATCCTTTGGTTACCTCATTCACTTGTAGATATTCAATATGTTCAAGTGTGATTAAAATGAGAGACCCTTGCCTCTTATTTATACTTTTATGTAGCTTCCTCAAGGGGTTACCTTCTAACCATCTTAAACCAATTTCCTTATTTTAGGGATAACCCACTTCTAACCACTTGTCCACTTAGTAATTTCTCCATTAACTTTATTATTTAAATAATTTATTTTGTATCCACTTTGACTTATATTACACTCATCACTTCACTTTATTATTTACCTTCTGAAATCTCTTAAACCACTTTCCTTATTTTAGGGCTAACCCACTTCTAACCACTTATCCACTTAGTAATTTCTCCATTAAATTTATTATTTAAATAATTTCTTTTGTATCCACTTTGACTTATAGTACACTCATCACTTCACTTTATTATTTAAATAATTTCTTCTTTGCAACCACTTTGACTACTTTGACCTTTTGGGGCTTCTAGATGACTCATGAGGGTTCTCCAACTTCACATGGCCATAACTCTCTAACCATGACGAGTTATGTGGCATTCCACATACCACCGGAAATGAAATGACATGTAATATCCATCTATAATAGTCTTACCTTCAAATATATTAAAACGCATACCATTATACATCAAACAAAATTGGGTCCATTACCCAAACATGCTATCAGACTTTATTCAAGGGTTGGCATCAATGACAACCAACCCAATTAATCAACAATATCCTCCTTTGGAATTGATGGAAACACTCTGATGCAATACTAAATTCATATCATGCAATAATGAAGTCATATCACTCATGCTCCCCATGTGACCATCACTCCCTCTGGAACCATGCCTATATGCTCTGCATCTGATAAATCTCTCCTCCTTTGTCATCAATGGAAAAGGTATATTTCCATATAGAGTTTCTCAACTAATTGAACTGTCCTTGGGGATACTCCCCCTGACTGAACTCTTCTTGAAACTGATCTCCCAACCTGAATTGTCATCTTTATGGTGCTTCCTCATGTAAATCTAAGACATTTAAGATAAACATTCAGAAGCATTCATTTTGGAGTATAAATTACTCTGATTCTCTGGAGAATGTACTCAAAGGCTTATCTTGGAAGTGGTTTTGTAAAGATGTCTGCCACTTGTTCTTTTGTGCCCACATATTCAAATCTGATTTTCTTCTCTACAACTTGTTCCCATAGAAAGTGATACTTGATTGGAATGTGATTTGTCTTGGAGTGAATCATTGGGTTCTTATAGATATCGATGGCGCTTGTATTATCACAATATATTGGAATGGGCTCATCATACTCAACTTGTATATCTGTCAGAGTTTTTTTCATCCATAGAACTTGTGTACAACATGGTTTTGTTCCAATATACTTTGCCTCGGTTGTAGATAAGGATATTGATTATTGTTTCTTTCTTAGCCATGATACTAAAAACTCACCAAGTAGAATCTTGCTCCATTGGTGCTTCGTCATTCATCAATGCAACCTTCCCAATCTGCATCTGTGTATGCAATAAGTGATACATCCTTTCCTTTTGGATACCATAATCCAAAATATTTTGTTCCTTTGAGATATCTGAAAATCCTCTTCACTGCTAATGCATGTGATTCCTTTGGTGCTGCTTGAAATCATGCCACCTATCCAACTTCCTGCACTACATTTGGTATGGATGTTGTCACATATAGTAAGCTACCAATCATTGACCTGTATTGCCTTTGGTCTATAGACTTTGAATCATCATCTTTGCTCAACCTGCAATTGGATTTCATAGGAGTGGTAACTGGTTTGCAATCTTCTATTCCGAACATCTTTATCATTTCTCCGATATACTTAGTTTGAGAAATAAGAATTCCTTGGTTGCTTTGACATATCTGAAGACCCAAAAAGAAGGATAGTTCTCTGAGTAATGACATGTCAAATTCATTTTGCATATCCTTTGCAAATTTTTGGCTTAACATGTCATCATTACTTCCAAAAATAATATCATCAACATAAACTTCAATTAATAAAATACTATCTTGAGTTACCTTGATATAGAAGTTTTTGTCTACACTTCCTTTTTTGAACCCTGCCTACTGTAGATATTTATCCAATCTAGAGTATCATGCTCTAGGAGCATGTTTTAGACCATACAAGGCCTTCTTCAATTTACACACATAATTTGCATTCTCTAACAACTGAAATCTTTCTAGTTGTTCAATCTAGACTTCTTCTTCAAGTTCCCCATTCAGAAAAGTTGATTTCACATCCATCTGATACACTTTAATATTCTTGGAGAAAGCATAAGCTAAAATCAATCAGATTTCTTCCATTCTAGCAATTGGGGAAAATGTCTCTTCAAAGTCGATTCCTTCAACCTGTGTGTATCATTTACATACCAATCTATCTTTGTTCCTTGTAATCTATCCATCTTCATTCAATTTATTTTTGAATACCCACTTTGTGCCAATCACATTCTTATTCTTAGGTCTTGGAACCAATTCCCAAGTGCCATTATTCTCTATCTAATCCAATTCTTCATCCATAGCCTTACTCCAGAATTCATCCTTGTTGGCCTCTTCAAAACTATTTGGTTCAATCGTAGATGAGAGTGCTAGGTGCATTTGTTCTGGCGATCTGATTCTTCTTCTAGTCTCAACTCCCGCATCTTTGTTTCCGATAATCTGATCTAAAGGATGATTATTTTGTACTCGTTTGATAGGTTTCTTTGGAGGCACTTGATGAACTTGCTCTTCTAATTCTATTTGATCTTCTTCATATTCCCCTTCTACTTCTTCTTCATCTTATGCTTCTTCTTCATAAAGTTGTTCCACTGATTCATTTTCTTCTTCCTTTGATTCTCGTCCACCTGTTTCATTAATTGTTACATTGATGCTTTCCAAAACTTTGTTCAATCTCATATTGTAACACTTGTATTCTTTCCTTGTACTTGAGTAACCAACAAGTACTCCTTTGTCCACACAAGAGTCAAACTTTCCCATTTTTCCATATTCTCTTTTGATGTAGCATTTTCTTCCAAATACTCTGAAGTGCTTCACATTCGTTAGCCTTTCTTTCCATAGCTCGTAGGGAGTTTTTTCATTGTTGTTTATGAGCATTACTTTTTTTTGAATGTGAATTATCGTATGCACTACATGTGTCCAAAAAATATCTATCAATTTGGAATCCATTAGCATTGTTCGAGCCATTTCCTGTGTAATTAACATCCATAATGTTCCTTTGACTCTGAACCACTCTCTGAACCAATCTATGAATCCATACTCTCATCCACTATCATATATCTATCCAAACCTGCTAAGTGTTCTTACAAATCCATCACTGTTAATATTGTCCAAGAATCTAATGCACAACTATCCATAATGCTGACCCATTTATCACTAGACTATCATGAAGTCTTCACTATTACAACTGATTGTACTTCTGCTAACTGACTGCTCTGGATTTGTCTTCTCAAAATCTGCAAGTTGCTCGAAGGATGGTTCTTTGGTCTTTCATATCTATCGCATAGACTCCTCCTATCTAATATTCATATTACCTGGGAGTCTCTAAGTTGGATGGCACAGAACAATTCTTGCTCTGATGTGTACTCATCATCATCTTCATTGGTAGATTCATCATCTCTCTGAGCTCTGACTTCTTTCTTTCTGTCTATGGATTCATCTTTCACTACAATGCTTGAAAGTACAATCTCTTGAACTTGTTCCTTATTTGCATGTCCTTATTTTCTTTCAGTTACTTTCCAAACCTCTATGTATCTGAAATCTTTTTTTTTCTTTGTGAAATTTTCTTCATCTCGTTTTATTGTCAATCTTGCGATCTCTGGGACCTGGTCTTTGTTCACATGTTCTTCATGTTTTCTTATCCATACCTTCTTATATTTGATATCAATGTTCTCTATCATGTAAGTATCGATCATGCTTCTACAATCACTAATTATGTGTCCATAGTTATGACATTTTTCACATTCAATGTTATGTGGGGCCACATAGGAACTTCTTGCTTGAACATTTATTTTATAATCTTTGCAATCTGCAACCTTATGTCCAAAATTAGTACAATAAAAACAATGACCATAAAATAATTTTTCATACCTGGGAGTGAATGATCTTCTTTGTGGTGTAGACCTTCTGAAATTCTACCTTGACTGATCATGATCATGATTGAAGCTTTTTTATGGATTGAACATGGATGGCCTCTTGAAGATGTATCTTCAATAGTTTTCTTAGATTCCGGTTGACCATGATTCCTTCCTTTGAGTACTTCTGCATAAATCCTTCTATTTTCTTCATTCTTCTTTTCTAGCAACCTAAAGTGCTTCTCTTCATTCTCCATAACCGATGTGGATGTTTTTGTCTCTTCAACGTTCTTATTGAGATTGAAAATTTTACTTCTCAATGTGACAATTTCTTCTTCAAGCTTCTCAACCTCCTCTTCTTTCTTCTTTATCTGAGACTTCATGACTTCTTTTGTTCTTTTCGCTTCTTCAAGCTGAATTTTTAATGTGATTATTTATTCTTCAAGTCCTTTCTCTTCTTGACCAAACTCTACCTCAAGCTGCTTTAGATCATTAGTTCTTTCCTTACGATGAACTATCAATATCTTCTCTCTCATTTCTACTTCTTCCTTCTATGTTGCTATGTTGGCTTCCAAATATTGTTTTTGATATTCAAGATTTTCATCGATCTTTATGGATTCTTCTAGCTAAGTTCTTAAGTGCTTGATGACCTATTGGACTTCTTCAAAACTGTGAACACTTTCCTTTTGTTTCATCAATTCTTTCTTGAGTGACGTGTTTTCTTCTCTTAGTTCATCTAAAGCACTAATCAATTTTTATTCATAATTGTCTTCCTTTTCAATTAGTTTTTCTATCTCATTTCCTTCATGGCATTCTATTTCAATATTTCCGCATTTTTCACAATTAAATAAAAACAACATACCCCTCGTGATTATGTGCTCTTCATCTTCTGAATCTGTTTAACATGGTGAACATAATTCTTCTTGATCTGTATCTGCATCTTCTTTGGAATTTTCTAAATCTGCAATGGTTGAAGAATATATGTCATGTAACTTATCCCAAATTTTTTTGGTTGATGAACATTTACCAACCTTTTCTCTTACTGGATTAGGTAATCCTTCCCATATGAAATCCATTATTATTTTTTTATTCTTCTTTAATTCCTTCTTGGCTGCAGTCTTTGCCCTTATTGAACTATCATATCCTATAATGACTAATAGACAAATATAATTCCCTTGTTTCTGTAAAAATACTTTCATCCTCATGCTCCACATCTCATACTTTAAACCATTACGACCATTAAACAGTGGTACTCCATTCTACGAATAATCCATGATCTCCTTCCAGTGGTTAAATTGTTTCCTGAAGGAACCTACTCTGATACCAATTGTTGGATTACTGAGAGGGGAGATGAATCAGTAATAGAGAAATTTAATCATTTTTCACCATAAAATGCAAGTGTTATATCAATGTAGAATTATCATCCAATAGTTGCAGAGTAAATAAACAATGAACAAAGGAGCAATAATACACATACACAGTACACCAGTGTTTTTACATGGAAACACAAAGAGGGAGAAAACCACATAATGTTTTTTTCTTATATGTCTTTAATAAATACATTCATTAGAAGCACCAACTTCCTTTGTTTTCTAGCTGCAACTGGAAGGAGGCTCCAACCCCCTACATTCTCAAGCTACAACCTGAGGGAAGCTCCAACTCCCCAATTCTCTGGCTACAACAAGAAGGAGGCTACAACCCTCTATGTTCTCCGGCTACAACCGGAAGGTGGCTACAACCACCTATTCTTTCCCTGTCCAACCACCCTGAAATAAAAGTAGAATGGACTTCCACACTATCACTGTGAGATATACTATTGTAAACCTATACCAATCAACCTGTAATCAACTTGTAACATAAACAAGTGCATCAACCATGCACCAACCTATACCAAACACACTGTAATCATCTTGTACCATAAACAAGTGCATATACCATGCACCAACCTGTACCTCAACTTGTACGACCAATGAGTGCATTTACCATGCACCAAATATGTACCAATAATGCATCAAATACACATAAACTATGACTCATCAATATGTACCAACATCATCAACTATACACCTCATGTATGTGTCAAATTCATCAACTACTTGTCTCAACCATTGTTAAGAACCAAATATCAATATAGCATAGAAAAACCTCAAAACAAATACTCAACGCCTTGAAAAAGAGATAATTTCAGATAATAAGCCTCTTCGAGGGGGCAACCTCCTTTTACCCCACTTAAATGTTCAAGTACAAGATGATTCCAAATGAAAATGTATCCTTGGTATATATAGGAGACTAGGAGGTATAATTACAACTAATGGAATAAAGCCGACATAAATAAAATAACATTACTAATCTAATATGCCCCAATTAAGGGATAATGAGCCAATATTAGGGCTTAACATGCCCCTCCCCTTGAGACAAGTGTTGTCCGCAATGCTTGAGTAACTATGGATGCTTCTGTGTAAAAGACTCATCTTCCCAAGCGGAATCTTCAGCTGGTAGTTTCTTCCATTTAATGAGATACTCTGAAATGGATCTATTCCTCAGCGGGTGAATTCTTGTGTTAGTGATGGCTTCAGTATCCAATATGATTTTTCCTTCCTCGTCAAGTTCTGGAAATATAGTTTGAACTGGGATCTTGTCGCCTATAACCTTCTTTAAGCATGAAACATGGAAAACTGGGTGTATTCGTGAAGATGCAGGCAACTCCAATTTGTATGCCATAGTACCAATCTTTTGCAACACCTT
>ML781556.1:84912-103813 GCA_009831015.1 Picea engelmannii | reverse complement strand
GTTTTTCCAAAAACGAGATTCGCTAATTTAAAAATGATTCGCCCAAATTCTATAGGATAAAATTATTTTACCTTAAAAATCGCCAAAATTTTATAAAAACTATATAAAATCCTTAGAAATTTGAATATTTTTACAAAAATATCGCCAAACTTTTATAGTTAGCATGTGAAGGATTAGTAATATTCGCCAAGGTTTCTACATTTTAAAATAAATTTCCATCCTTAAAATCATCCCTGCTTCTAACCACCTGTCCACTTAGTAATTTATCCATTAACTTTATTATTTAAATAAATTCTTTTGTGTCCACTTTGACTTATAGTACACTCATCACTTCACTTTATTATTTACCTTCTAAAATCTCCTAAACCACTTTCCTTATTTTAGGGCTAACCCACTTCTAACCACTTGTCCACTTAGTAATTTCTCCATTAACTTTATTATTTAAATAATTTATTTTGCATCCACTTTGACTTATAGTACACTCATTACTTCACTTTATTATTTAAATAATTTCTTCTTTGCAACCACTTTGACTACTTTCACCTTTTGGGGTTTCTAGATGACTCATGAGGGTTCTCCAACTTCACATGGCCATAACTCTCTAACTATGAGGATTTATGTGATGTTCCACATACCACTGGAAATGGCATGAAATTTACTATACATCTAGAATATTATTACCTTCAAATATATTAAAACTAATACCATTATACATCAAACAAACTTGGGTCCATTACCCAAACCTTTGTGCTACCGGAATTCTCTATCGGACTTTCTTCAAGGGTTGACATCAATGAAAACCAACCCAATTAATCAACATGCTCCCCATGAGGTTTTTATTCCCTTTAATAATGCGATGAGAGATATATCACTCTCATACAATATTTTTCTCCTTTGACTTCATCAAGTATATATACATTGCTTGAGGTTATGTTTTCATTTGCCACTAATCTTCTTGAAGTTTCTTTCCTTATCTCACACCCTTTAGAATTAAAGGTGAGGTTGTAAACTTGATCACACATTTGGTTTATACTTAAAATATTATGCTTTAACCCTTAAACATACAATACATTATGTGTCTTTGTCTTTCCATTATCAAGACTAACAGCACCTTTTCCAACTATCCTTGCAGAAGCATTATCTCCAAAAGTAACACTTCCTCCTTTTTCTTCCTTCAAGGTGAGAAACTTGGATTGGTCCCCTGTCATGTGTTTTGAACATCCATTGTCAATGTACCATTGGTTCAATTTATTTTTAGCATAAGCTTCAATTCCACATTCTTCCTTCTTCGGTTCTTCTTGCTTCCTTTTCCACACCCTGGTGTATTCATTTCTATGCTTGGTAAGAACATCTTATTCCTTTTTTTTTATTAGACATTATTATGTTTCTTATACAATCTCGTGCTATGTGAAGATAGTTATTGCATTTATAACATTCAGTATCATAATCAAGTAGAGTGTGTTAGCACTAGGAGTCACCTTCTGATTGCAAGGAAGGTAATCCCAGTACCCATCAGATGATATGTGAAAGTATGAGTGTTTTTTGAAAGGTCGAATGGAAAAACTCGGAATGATAATATCCTCACTCAGAAATAGGGCTAACATGTAATAGAAAATAAGGTCTTGGCTAATTTCAACCAGTAGTTTGGGAGTAAATATGGATAGAAGGAAGACTTGAATGAGAAGAATGTAAGAGCTACTGCAAACATCAGGTCCACAAAATCCCAAAGGAAGAAAGTTTCTTAAAACAAGATCTTCTTGAAATTAGAAACTAAGGAGCTAAATAAACACCATGACAATAAAATGATCAAACCTCCATCATATCATTACCACAGTCATCCATATGAAGCATTCAAATATAAACATTTAGCATTAGAAGCAAATAGTCTTAAATAGGAGCTGGTTTCTATTAGTCAAAAATTCTTAAGTCCAGTACATACTAGATCGCAGTCACTTTATCAAAAATATTACAGTTTCTTGGGAGCCTTTCTCTACCATCCAAACCCATTAAAGAAATCCATCTATCTATTTATAACAATAAAGGGAGGCAACAATTGGAGGTATGAGCTGGCCTCTTTTCCTTAAAAATCTCAAAACATTTATTTATTCTAACAACTAAGATAACAGACTATGTTATAAAACAAGGAAGTGTTGGTGACTAAACCCAATCATGCTTCTAACTGCTTTGATCCTCTTTTGATGCTCAGCTCCTATTTTTCCATGTGTCTCTTTGGAGCTTGTAGTTTTCCCCTGCATGCCAACTACTACTTCTGTCATTTATTCCATTATTAACTTATCCAAAACTGTTGGCTTAGTCTTCCTAGATCCTTGGTGTTTGCTGGCTACTCCCTTGGGTAGCAATTCTGTGTAGCGCCCACGAGAATGGAACAAGGAGAGAAGGTAGCTCCTCTGGGTAGCACCCCTGTGCTACATGTCTGCGGATACATTTGTCCTCTATTGCAAAATTGAGTAGCGCTTGTGTGTACACCTGCTCTCTGTAAGATATTACGCAGCGCCTGTGGGTAGCGCCTGTGTAACAATTCTGCATTCTGTAAAATATTATGCAGCGCCACCTACATTGCGTCTGCATAAGGGTTTGGGTAGCTATGCCAAATTGCATCAACTTTTACTCCTAAACGTGTGTAGAGTTGTTTGTGTCCTTCCATGATGACAAATCAATTTACTTAGGTGATTTTACCACTGAGTGAAACTAGTACTTGGAAAAAATTCCAAAATTCATATAGCTAAACACCTAGAAGCTTGTATAGGTGGAAAAACTTAATATGTGCATATCAGTTAACCTTCCCAAGAAGGAACAACTTTCAAAAATGGGGTTTACCACTACCAGCTACTTTGTCATTTTAACACTTAGCCTCACACTCTTCCTAGTGGAAAGAGTGTCTTCAACTAACTCAGTAGACTTCTTCTTCTTAGCATTGGTAGGCTTCTTCAGTATAGTTGTTCTCTCCTTAGCTATTGGTTTTTCATCTTCAATGGCAGCCTCAACCAACACCTGTAAATTCTTTTGGGTTACTTCATCTTGGAAATGCTTTAGTTCTGCCTTTAGCTTCCTGTTCTGAGCCTGGAAACCCTTGTTCTGTCTGTAAAGATTCTTCAGTTTTTTACGAAGAAGTAGAGCCTTTCTCACTGCGAACCTTGCCAAGTATAAGGTATGGTTGTAGCCAGTCATGAGCTCATTCATATAAGCCAAGTGGACCATGTCTTCTGCTTTGAGACGAGCTATTTCTCTCCTTGCATCCCTAAGCTTCTTAATAAGTCTTTTGTAGGTTTGGCTGCCAAAGGGGTTGGGGACATGTGCAGTCTTAGCAGGCTTCTTCTCGTCCTTTTCTTCCATATATATAGGAGATTCCTTGCATGTTTCATCAGTCTTCTCAAAACCTTTTCCTTTATGCATATTCTCTTGCACGGCAGCCTTTTCTTTATTTTTCATACGTTTTTTACAATCCTTCACAGGGATTTCATCTTCCCTCTCCAAAAGTCTTTTGGTACCTTTACCATTGATTTTATATATAGGGGTTTCTTGTAAAGGATGTCCTTTGAAATCCCCCTTAGGAATTGATGACCTGGTGAAAGGTCTTCTACCTTTGATTTTAGCTGTTGGAGAAGGAGAGGGAAAGAGAAGCTTCTTCCCTTTTTTTGATGTCATATTGGTAGAAGATGGAACTTCTTCTAACCCTAGTGGAGGTGGTGGTAAGAAATCTCTATGTGGGGAAGGACAGACCTCCTCCTCAGCTTCTCTGACCTGCTTATTGATCTCTGAAACAGGGTCTCTTCCCTTTCTCTTCTTGTTGATCCCTGTTTTAGTACTGGTAGGTGATGAAGACCAAAAAATTCTCCCAGGAGATCTCTTTCTTTCCCAACTCTTCAGAGACAAGCATCCTGATAAGTCCAGAGTGGAAAAGACTGGAGTCCACATCATAAGATTTGTCTTGAACCCTATTTTCCATTTTACCTATACTTCTCAGCAGGTAATATGGAATATTCTTCTGAACCTTACCAGTAAAATGCAACAACTACCTTATGTGGTAATGGTACAAGGTGTTAAATCTCCCTTCACAACTAAAATATCTCTGTATGATTTTCAACATTCTGTCAAACTGTTCAATCAACTGATTCCTTGGCACATTCTTAGATAAATCATTGGCTTGGTATTCAGGCTTGAAAATATCTTTAATGAAAGGTCAACTCAATACCATGGCCTTGAACTAATTTTCTCCTGAAATGGGAATCCCTGTTGCAGATGAGATGGAGGCTTCAGTCACCTCAAATTCCAAATCTCCAACTCTGGTTTTCTTGCCATCAAAATTTAGTGCAAATTGTTTTTCTACTTCTGAGTGGCCTCTCTGCATGTTCTGGAAGAAAGAGAGGCATCCTACTCTTCAAAACATTTCCCTTTCCATTGTTTATGTGTCAAAAAGGCACATGTCCACGGGTTTTGTTCGAACTATCTTTCCACCTTTGTGTGCTTTCTTCGACTGAAGGGGTCTCCATGACTCAGAAAGAGGGTTCTTCAGAGGCTGTAAGGGATGCTATTGACCAGAAAACTTGAATTTAAGTCTCAAAAGCACAAGGATGGCCATCCAAATTAACAGTGCTTACAAAATGAACTTGGCTATGAGAAATGGACTTTCAGGCTCATACAGGTTTTTAGAGTGTAGACTATGAGGAAGTAATTCCGAACTGACTCTTCGTATGGGATGAAAAGAAGAAAAGTATAATCAGAGAGGTTTGAGTAGAGCCTCTGCGTAGCGCAACACATACACAGAGGATGCGCTATTTCAGGCCTGTGACTTTCAAAGGCTATGACTAAACACAATCATCAGATTATGGATATGAGCGAAGATGTTTACAGGAATGAAAATATGGCTCCCATACTACCTTGCAAGCTTAGCAAATCGAAACCCGAGCACAAATATCCTATGAAAATTAATATGTGAAGGAGGTTGCACAGGATACCTGTGAATTCGACAACTGTTGAGCTCCTCAATGTGAACTTAGGATGAGATTGAGGAAACTTCGGCCCTGAAATCTCTCACAGCATCGGATTTAGTGGACAAGCGATCGTCTGAACTGAACTGGCAAACCTACATAGCGCATCACTACTGAACTTTTCAAATTTAGAAACCGTTACCAAGGATCATAAATGAAAGATCTTTTGAAATCATTTCAACCAACTTCAAGCACCAAAAACAAGGGTTAAGGTATCAGTCGTGGCAATCATGACTTGGAGTGTGTGCATGATAATTGTGACAGGCGCTACGGAAATGCCTGCTGAGTGGGCAGCGTTCTCCAAATCAAAAAATGATTGGACAGGTGAGTGGGGATGATGAGGTATGCATGCGAGGTCATGAGTGATGAGAGAGGTGTGTCACATCAGCCTGGTCATGGGAGGTATCAACCTAGGGATGAATCATGAGAGGGGACATAAAGAATAGGCCATGAGCTCATAAGGGTTTAAGGACCAAAAATTGAATTGTGGATCAACACATGAGCTATGATTCAAAGGTTTAATCATCCTAAGGGGTCCTATCATAAATAACATTTAATGGATGAGAAATTCATTTTAAAGAGAAAATAAGAATCTAAGGTTTTTCTTTTTTTTCATTTTTAACAAAAACAAACTAAGAGACCCAAGGCGACTTAGTGTGATAACATTGGCTCCATAGGGGATGGCATGCCCCCAATGGTCTGCCAAGAATGAGTAGATTCAGTGCCTTATACTAGGGCTATGGGGTCAGTTATTGGAACACAAAACTAAAATAAAATGATATTTACAATGATGTAAAGAGCCACTCCCGGCTCAAGCAAAGTACTTTTTCAAGAAATGCCCATTTACAGGGCCACCAAAAACCTCTTCATTCTCCGTATTTTGCAACTTGAAAGTGTTATTAGGGAATACCTCAGAGATTTTGAAAGGACCAATCCATAAAGCTTCGAATTTATTGTGCTTGCCTTTATCCTGCCTCGGTGCATCCCACTTGAGCACCAGATCACCCAATTGGAAATCCTCTTTTTTCACCTTCTTGTCGAATGCCTGTTTGATCTTTAGTTGATGATCGTATGCCTTATCTACCAGCTACTCCCGGGTCTGTTGCACTTCAACCAACTGTTGAATCCTCCTGATCATATCATCTAGCTCCCCTTGATATTCTTGGAAGAATTTTTCCACAGGCAAGGCAAGTTGAGAGGGAAAAATGGCCTCAACTCCATATACCAACTGGAAAGGAGAAAGTCCCAAGGCCCTCTTTGTTTTCACTCTATCAGCCCATAAAGAAAACTTGATTTTTGAATCCCATGCCTTTTTTTTATCCTCCAACAGCTTCTTAACAATCTTTATAAGGATTTTGTTTGAGGATTCTGCAAGCCCATTCCCCTGTGGGTAATAAGGGGTTGAATGAATCAATGTGATCTCATATTGTTCACAGAACTAAATCAATGGCTTAGCCTTGAAGGATGCAGCATTGTCAGTGACAATTTTGTTCGGATAGCCAAACCTTGCTATAATGTCTTCAAGGAAACCAATGATCACCTTGTGAGAAGCATTCCTGGTAGGGATAGCCTCTATCCACTTAGTGAAGTAATCTGTGGTAGTCAATATCCATTTATGTTGGCCACTGGAAGAGGGATGAATTTCCTCGATAAAATCTAAGGCCCATTTTTGAAAAGGTCCTGAAACTGCTACGGGATTTAATGGAAAAGACTTAAGTTGTTGCTTCCCAGAAAATTTATGACATTTAACACATGATCTGATCTTATCACAAACATCTGTGAACATACTAGGACAAAAATACCCAACCCTGAGAATCTTGTAGGCAGTAGTTCTCCAAAAATGATTCCCCCCACACAAACTGTCATGAAAACCAGACATAATCCTTTGGGCCTCTTGCGGGTCTAGGCATCTCAATAGCACTCCCAATGGATCCTTCCAATACAAAATTTGATCAACCAAGAAATACTTTATCGATTTGAGTTTTAATGCTCTCCCCTTGTTCTTTTCCATACCACTTGGAGGTTGTATATTCTGCAAGAAAAATATAATGTCCTTGTACCAACTGTAATTTGCCAATGCAGGGCTGGCTTGAGAACCTCTATTGTTTAATTCAGTCTGTTGCTTTTTGAACATGAGCCAATGAAATTTACTCCAATGTGGAGCAATTTGATTCATCCAACAACTTGGCTAAACCCTGGCCCTTGACCAATTTGGTAGGCCTGATTTCTAAATCAAATTCAAGGATCTTAGCAATCTATTTGCTGCATTTTTCATCAATATCAGGCTGAATAAGAATTTATTTTACAGCAGCTGATGGAACATAAGCAATAACTCTTGAATGCAGCACATAAACTCTGAAGGACTTAATAGATTTAACCAGTGCATAGACTTTCTTATCCATAATGTCATATTTTAATTATGCATCTCTCAAAGCCCGGCTGAAAAAGGCAATGGGCTACTCTAAGCCTTCAGAGTTCTTCTGCAACAAAACTGTTTCTATTGTATCAAAAGAGGCAAAAGAAAAAATAAGAAAGTCCTTGGAGTAGTCTGGGATGACCAGGACTAGGGCTTCCATCAAAGATTTCTTTATTTAATCAAAAGAACTACGAGCCTCAACAGTCCACTTGATTTCATTATCTTTCCTCAACATGGTTGTGATATACTTGAGCAACTCAACAAAATTCGACACAAACCTTCTCAAGAAATTAACCTTTCTTAGAAAAGATTGAACCTCCTTTTTAGATCTAGGTAGTGCTAAGGTTAGTATGGCTTCAACCCTGCTGGAATCAATCCTCACTCCTTCAGCTGACACGATATGCCCCAATAATTTTCCTTCTTTCATGGCGAACAATGACTTTTTTGGATTCCAAGAGAGGCCAAATTTTATGCATTTTAAGAATACCTTTCTTAAATGATCACAGTGCTCTTCATCAGATTGAGAGAACATGGTTATGTCATCTAAGTAGATAACAACAAACTTTTACTTGTCTCCAATAAATGTTATGTCCATAGCTCACTGAAAGGTCTCTCCCACGTTCATCAAACTAATGGGCATCTTGGCGTACATGAATGTACCCCAAGGAGTGGTAAAATTCATGTTCTCTCTATCCTCTAGAAAAACAGAAATTTGGTTGTAGCCAGAAAAACCATCAACCATAGACATTCGGGTTACACTTGTCACCCTCTGTAATATATGCTCCATCTTGGGCAAAGGGTAATTATATTTTTTAGAACTTTTGTTCAGATTCTGGAAATTGACACAGAGTCTGATTTCTCCATTCTTTTTCCTCACAGGGACCAAATTAGCCACCCATTCAGAATATCTCAAAGGAACAATAATTTTTGCATCTAAAATCTTTTTTACCTCCTTCTCGATGACAGGCAGTAACATAGGATTGATTTACCTCAATGTTTTCCTGAAGGGCTTAGTCTCTTCTTTTAATGGAATCTTGTGCTCTATAATGTTTGTGTCATAAGTTTGGAGATCTTCATAAGTCCATGTGAATACATCACCAAACTCCTTCAACAATTTGATATATTCAGCCCTCTTCTCTCTTGATAGGCTGCTTGACAACTTGACATATTTTGGATCCTTCTCTATTCCCAAATTGCACTCAGTTATATCAACAGTGTCAGTAGACACTTTCCCTTTTACTGCCACATCATTTTCATCAAATAATTTTTCCAAAGGAACTAGTCCTTTTGGAATATGGTTGCTAGGTCATTGCACGATATGATGATTAGCAATTTTGTTAAGGAAAACATCAGCATATGGAGTAATTTCATAATCAAGATCCTAATCAATGTGTAATGCATCAAATTCATCAACAGACTCAAGAAATTTTTTAAGTTCTAAATCATCTTCAAACACCTTCCAATATTTGACATTGTCCGGTATAGAAGGCCTATATTTGACTTCTACATCATACTTGATTTTTGGCGGTATGGGTATCCTGAAATTGCTTGCTAATACAACCAAAGAATCAACCACAAAATTCTCTTCTTGTGGAATAAAAGAGATATCATACTCAGAGAAAAAATTCTCCACTAGGTTCCATACTTCATTTCTATAAGATCTAAGCTTAGGGTTCTTAGTTTGGCAAAGATTTTAGGTCTGATGGACTATCAATTCAGCATCTCCAAATACCGACAATTTTTTAATCCCCATATCCTTTGCATCTCTCAAGCCCAAAACAAGAGCTTCATACTCTACCACATTGTTGGTAGTTTCAAATTCTAGTTTGTATGACAAATATATGGTTTCCTGAGTTGGTGAGACAAAGAGCACTCCAGCACCATCACCTTCCTTAGAACAGGCTCCATCAAAGAACATATTCCAACCAGAATTGGTTACAGGAGGTTCTTCAGACAAGGTAGCAGACTTTTTTCTTATTTCAAGAGGAGTTTGAGGAGCATCAGTGAGCTGCAAAATGCTGGACCCCAAATCGGTATCAAGAGAAAAAACAGGATGATTAGTAGGGTTTGCTTCATCACTAATAATGTAAGCCAGTTGGGCTTCTATGTAAAGTCTTCAATGCTCCCCACCAAACACTGGGATAGTTTCATATAAGAGATCCATCTGCAAGGTTCCTCCAAGTCTTTTTATGCAAGACCTTGACAAGAGCATGCCAAACTTGGGAGGAACATCAGCCACCACAACATCCATAAGTATACTTTTCATGGGCAACTGAAATAGAGTCACAACCATATCCTTAATGACCCCCATAAATTTTACTTTCCTAGAGTTGAAAGAATATAAGTCATGATAGGTTTTGGTGATTTCCAGTCCAAGTTCATCCATAACAGATTTTGGCATAATATTATGGGAGGCCCCTGAATCCAAAAGACAGTTATGCAGCACCTTGTCATGGATATTTAGAGAAGTATAGAAGGGAGGGGATGAGTCATCTTTGTCTTCTATCAAAGGCCCTAAAATCACAGCTGGTTTTTCATCTTGCAGATTTATTGAATCAGTGGAATTAGGAGAGGCATTGGGCTGTAACATTTTGGTCAGATATTTTTTAAATTATTCATTTTTTATCAATTCCAAAAATGGTACAGGGATCTTAATTTTCTGGATCTCATTCTCAAAACTAAAGGAGGGGGAAGGCTTCAAAATCTCTTTGGTTTCAGGAGGAGGATTTCTGATCAGAAGTTGTGGGTTTTGAGAATCTTTTTCCTTGCTACTCACTATCACAGTCTTGGAAGAATTTTGTTTCTGAACGGGCTGATTAGGGGAAGCACTTTTTTCTTCATTCTTCTTAGATCTTAGATTATATCTACTAGCATTTTCCTTCGTTTGTTCTCCCTTTCTTAACTCATTGATTTGAATATCCATCAAAGATTGCTCATAAGAGGATTGAGTCAAGTGTGGGGATGGGGATGAATCACCTAAACAGTGAATCTCAGGATTAACCTCTACCTCCTCTTCTTCTTCATTAGCAACCAGATTATTCTAAAAAGGAGCTTGAATCCTCTAATCATCTCTCTCTCTGTTTTTGGGATCTCCAAGAAGGATTTGGGGAGCATTGTTGGGTATCCAAAAATTACCTCTATTTTCAGTGTTCTTAGCATTTCTATATGGCTATCTTCCTTCTTATTTTAACTTCTCGATCTCAGTAGAAAGGGACTTTACTAATTTGGTCAACTCATCTACCTGTGAATGAACAACCGGAGAGTCAGAAGTGGAAGCTTCAGCTCTGTTTTTCCTCCTATCTTTGTTAGATTTTCCCCTGAGCTTATCTAAAGCAATTATGTTGGATTCTACCTCTAAGGAAACATCCTGCATTTGAACTAAGGAAGGTGACCTTCTCTCTCTCAATAGAAGGAAAAAATCGAAGTCAAAAGAATTGGCATAAGTGATTTTTTCCATGGTTTTTGTGGGTTTGATCTCATCAGGGATATTCTTGTACATTTTGTTAAACCTTTTAGAAAAGCCAGAGACAGACTCTCCTTCTTTCCTTTTCAAAGATCCAAATTTAGTGATATAATACAGAAAATCCTTTTTGTCACCCCAGTGCCTCAAGAAGGCTTCATCCAACGCCTCAATACCCATCATGGATCCAGGGGCCAGACCCTTAAACCACTTCCTAGCTTCACCAAAAAGGCTTTGGATGAAAAATCTCATCCAAACATCTTCATTTTCAATATTTTGGTTATCTACATAGCTATAGAAAGCAACAATATGTTCCTCGGTTGTTATATCTTGTTCTCCTGTAAACTTGGGCATGTATTTCAAATAATCTCTCGGGGGAAGAGAATTCATTGGTTGAGTCAAGACTAGAGGAGCATATCTTACAGCCACTATGGCATCCATCCTATTTGTAGGGGGGTTAACAACTGCTATTTGATTTTGGATTCTAGGTGAACAAGCAGGAGAAGGAGGTCTGGTTGTGTGCATATTAGGAGAAGGAAAAAAGGATAAAGGGGAGATTTAAGTCTTCACAACAGCAGGTGGAGTCTTGGAAGAGGATGGTAAGGTCTGAGAAGGAGATGAAGTTCCTACTTCTTTGGCAGCTAAAGTTTTAACAGAGAGAGGTGCAGCAAAACCTAATGTAGGGAAATCTTCAAAACTATCAAGACTGAAACACTTCTCAATATCAGGGGAGGAGAATATATCAATGTTTTCTTCTTTCAATTCAGTTTCAAAGGTAGAGTATTCAACAAGAAACTCTTCAAAATCTGTCTTTTTAGATACTTCAACAAAAGATAAAGGAAGCTTACTTGATAAAACAACTGGAGTATCAAGAGTGGAATCAGGAAACTGACCAGAAGCACTTGTAGTAGCAGTAGAAAAACCTTTTTTAGAAGCTTTTCCCTTCTTGATTAACTTCTCTGGGTCAGCCTCAGGTGGCACCAAAGGTAAATTTGGATTTGATCTCGTATGTCTACCTTTAGGCGCCATAGTTGAATCAATGGAGTTGCCAGATGCAAGATGCAATCTTCAAAATACTAAGTCCCAATGCACCTTGAGAGCTAGTAAGCATTATCGTTCTATCCCAAGGAAAAGTCTTCAAATCATTCCCCGACAACGGCGTCAAAAATGTTAGCACTAGGAGTCACCTTTTGATTGCAAGGAAGGTAAGCCCAGTACCCATCAGATGATATGTGAAAGTATGACTGTTTTTTGAAAGGTCGAATGGAAAAACTCAGAATGATAATATTCTCACTCAGAAACAGGGCTAACATGTAACAACAAATAAGGTCTTGGCTAATTTCAGCCAGTAGTTTTGGATTAAATATGGATAGAAGGAAGACTTGAATGAGAAGAATGTAAGAGCTATTGCAAACATCAGGTCCACAAAATCCCAAAGGAAGAAAGTTTCTTAAAACAAGATCTTTTTGAAATTAGAAACTAAGGAGCTAAATAAACACCATGACAATAAAATGATCAAACCTCCATCATATCATTACCACAGTCATCCATATGAAGCATTCAAATATGAACATTTAGCATTAGAAGCAAACAATCTGAAATAGGAGTTGATTTCTATTAGTCAAAAAGTCTTAAGTCCAGTACATACTAGATCACAGTCACTTTATCAAAAATATTATAGTTTCTTGGGAGCCTTGCTCTACCATACGAACCCATTAAAGAAATTCATCTATCTATTTATAACAAGAAAGGGAGGCAACAGCTGGAGGTATGAGCTGGCCTCTTTTCCTTAAAAATATCAGAACATTTATTTATTCTAACAACTAAGATAACAGCCTATGTTATAAAATAGGGAAGTGTTGGTAACTAAACCCAATCATGCTTCTAACTGCTTTGATCCTCTTTTGTTGCTCAGCTCCTGTTTTTCCATATGTCTCTTTGGAGCTTGTAGTTGTCCCCTGCACGCTAACTGCTACTTCTGTCATTTATTCCATTATTAACTTATCCAAAACTGTTGGCTTAGTCTTCCTATATTCCTGGTGTTTCCTGGCTACTCCCTTGGGTAGAAATTATGTGTAGCGCCCCTAGAATGGAACAAGGAGAGAAGGTAGTGCATGTGGGTAGCATCCCTGTGCTACAAATCTACGGCTACATTTGTCCTTTGTTGAAAAATTGAGTAGCGCATGTTTGTAAACATGCTCTCTGTAAGATATTATGCAGCGCCTCTGGGTAGCGCCTGTGTAACAATTCTACATTCTATAAAATATTACGCAGCGCCACCTACGCTGCGTTTGCATAAGGGTTTGGGTATCTATGCCAAAATGCAGCGTCTTTGACTCTTGAACGTGTGTAGAGTTGTTTGTGTCCTTCCATGATGACAAATCAATTTACTTAGGTGCTTTTACCACTGAGTGAAACTAGTACTTGGCAAAAATTCCAAAATTCATATAGCTAAACACCTAGAAGCCTATATAGGTGGAAAAAATTAATATGAGCATATCAGTTAACCTTCCCAAGAAGGAACAACTTTCAAAAATGGGGTTTACCACTACCAGCTACTTTTTCATTTTAACACTTAGCCTCACACTCTTCCTGGTGGAAAGAGTGTCTTCAACTAACTCAGTAGACTTCTGCTTCTTAGCACTGGTAGGCTTCTTCAGTATAGTTGTGCTCTCCTTAGCTACCGGTTTGTCATCTTCAATGGCAACCTCAACCAACACCTATAAATTATTTTGGGTTACTTCATCTTGGAAATGCTTCATTTCTGCCTTTAGCTTCTTGTTTCGAGCCTGGAAACCCCTGCTCTGTCTGTAAAGATTCTTCAGTCATTTACAAAGAGGCAGATCCTTTCTTGCTCTGAACCTTGCCAATTCCAGGGTATGGTTGTAGCCAGTCATGAGCTCATTCATATGAGCCAAGTGGATCATGTCTTCTGCTTTGATATGAGTTATTTCTCTCCTTACATCCCTAAGTTTCTTAATAAGTCTTTTGTAGGTCTGGTTTCCAAGGGGGTTGGGGACATGTGAAGTCTCAGCAGGCTTCTTCTCGTCCTTTTCTTCCATCTGTACAGGAGTTTCCTTGCATGTTTCATCATTCTTCTCAAAACCTTTTCTTTTATGCATCTTCTCTTGCAAAGCAGCCTTTTCTTTATTTTTCATAGGTTTTTTACAATCCTTCACAGGGATTTCATCTTCCCTCTCCAAAGGTCTTTTGGTACCTTTACCCTTGATTTTCTGTACAGGGGTTTCTTGTAAAGGTTGTCCTTTGAAATCCCCCTTAGGAATTTATGGCCTGGTGAAAGGTCTTTTACCTTTCATTTCAGCTACTAGAGAAGGAGAGGTAAAGAGAAGCTTCTTCCCTTTTTTTGATGTCACCTTGGTAGAAGATGGTACTTCTTCTAACCCTGGTGGAGGTGGTGGTGAGAAATATCTGTGTGGGGAAGGACATACCTCCTCCTCAGCTTCTCTGACCTGCTTATTGATCTTTGAAATAGGGGCTATGCCCTTTCTCTTCTTGTTGATCCCTATTTTAGTATTGGTAGGTGATGAAGAGCCTGCAATTTATGATTGGGGGGTAGGTGTTGGGTCCAGCTTAAAGTGAGAAGAGACCAAAAAATTCTCCCAAGAGATATCTTTCTTTCCCAACTCTTCAAAGACAAGCATCCTGATAAGTCCACAGTGGAAAAGACTGGAGTCCACATCCTTTGATTTGGCTTGCACCCTATCTGCCATTTTACCTATACTTCTTAGCAGGTAATATGGAATATTCATCTGAACCTTACCAGTAAAATGCAACAACAACCTTATGTGGTAATGGTACAGGGTGTTAAATCTCCCTTCACAACTAAAATATCTCTGTATGATTTTCAAAATTCTGTCAAACTGGTCAATCAACTGATTCCTTGGCACATTCTTAGATAAATCATTGGCTTGGTATTTAGGCCTGAAAATATCTTTAACGAAAGGTGAACTCAATACCATGGCCTTGAACCAATTTTATCCTAAAATGGGAATCCCTATTGCAGCTAAGATGGAGGCTTCAGTCACCTCAAATTCCAAATCTCCAACTCTGGTTTTCTTGCCATCAAAATTTAGTGAAAATTTTTTTGCTACTTCTGAGTGGCCTCTCTGCATGTTCTAGCAGAAACAGAGGCATCATGCTCTTCAAAACATTTCCCTTGCCATCGGTTCTGTGTCAAAAAGGCGCATGTCCATAGGTTTTGTTCGAACTATCTTGCCACCTTTGTGTGCTTTCTTCGACTGAGGGGTCTCCATGACTCAGAAAGAGGGTTCTTAAGAGGCTGTAAGGGATTCTATTGACCAGAAAACTTCAATTTAAGTCTCAAAAGAACAAGGATGGCCCTCAAAATTAACAGTTCTTAGAAAATGAACTTGGCTATGAGAAATGGACTTTCAGGCTGATACAAGTTTTTAGAGTGTAGACTATGAGGAAGTAATTCCGAACTAACTCTTCGTACAGGATGAAAAGAAGCAAAGGATAATCAGAGAGGTTTGAGGAGCACCTCTGTGTAGCGCAACGCATACACAGAAGATGGGCTATTTCAGGCCTGTGACTTTCAAAGGCTATGACTAAGAAAAATAATCAGACTATGGATACGAGCGAAGATGTTTACAAGAATGCAAATATGGCTCCCATACTACCCTGTAAGCTTAGAAAACTGAAACCCGAGAACAAATCTCCTATGAAAATTAATATGCGAAGGAGGTTGCATAGGATACCTATGAAGTCGACAACTGTTGAGCTCCTCAGTGCAAATTTAGGATGAGATTGAGGAAACTTCAGCCCTGAAATCTCTCACAACATCGGATTTAGTGGACAAGCGATCGTCTGAACTGAACTGGCAAACTTACGCAGCGCATCACTACTGAACTTTTCAAATTTAGAAACCGTTACCAAGGATCATAAATGCAAGATCTTTTGAAAGCATTTCAACCAAATTCGGGCACTAAAAACAAGGGTTAAGGTATCAGTTGTGGCAATCATGACTTGGAGTGGGTGCATGATAATCGTGACAGGTGCTACAGAAATGCCTGTTGAGTGGGCAACATTCTCCAAATCAAAAAATGATTGGACAGGTGAGTGGGGATGATGAGGTATGCATGTGAGGTCATGAGTGATGAGAGAGGTGTGTCACATCAGCCTAGTTATGGGAGGTATCAACCTAGGGATGAATCACAAGAGGGGACATAAAGAATAGACCATGAGCTCATAAGGGTTTAAGGACCAAAATTTGAATTATGGATCAACACATGAGATATTACTCAAAGGTTTAGTCATCCTAAAGGGTCCTATCATAAATAACATTTAATAGATGAGAAATTCATTTTAAAGAGAAAATAAGAATCTAAGGTTTTTTTTTTTTCTTTTTTAACAAAAACAAACTAAGAGACCCAAGGGGACTTTGTGTGATAATAGAGTGGAAAATGAATTGTAGCTTATGTTATCAAACCCATGAGAAATTTTGGTTTTGGCTCACATAATAATTCTTTAAGGTCTTATAAGAATCCATATTTATGTTTCTCACGTGGTCACTACTTGCATAAGCTCTACAAAATATTGTTTTATGACCAAAATTATTGCAAGAAAAATAATAGCCAAGAAAGAGATTTTGTATCGGTTTGTGAAAGGTCTCCTTGGTGGAGTAGCTCTTCTAAACTCTTTCTTGTTGTTTCTTTCATTGTTGATGCAGTCTTTGAGAATATTTTTTCTTTCTGTTCCTTTTCCATAGATGGAAAAATAACTGGTTCTCTTCACCAAATCTCTCTTCATAATTTTTTTGTGTTTTGCCCCAAATCTGTTTAGTTGATGTACACTTCATTACCTTGACAATCTCAGAATTTGGTAGGCCACTCAACATTACATCTATTTATTTTGCATTTTTTTCACTTGACTCCTTCCCAACTTCATATGTATAACCTATTGTGACTGATTCCCAAATACAAAACCTAAGTTCCTTCAAATATGTCTTCATTCTTATACTCTTTGATGCATAGTTTATTCCATAGAACAAAGTAGTTATGTTTGTAGGGAGACCTTCCTTACAATCCATATGTTCTCAAGGTCTTCCTTCAAGTGGTTAAAATGTTTTTGAAGGAACCTACTCTGATACCAATTGTTGAACTTATGCTTATATTGAGAGGGGGGTGAATAATATAAGATAATTTTTAATTTATTTAACCATTCATCAATCATTCATTAGCTAAGAAACAATAATCACATATAAACTCAAATCACAATGCATTGAGTTTAACATGGAAACCCAATCGGGAGAAAAACATAAAACTATATTTATAAATGTTTGTAGGCACCAACCTATTGTTACAAAGCTTGTAGGCACCAACCTAATGGAGACACCAATCCCCTTAACTGAGCACCAATTCAGCAAGATGTAGGAACCAACCTGCTGGAAACACCAATACCCTCACCTAATCACTAACTCAGTAACACATGTAGGCACAAACCTACTAGAGACACCAATATCCTTAGCTGAGCACCAACTCAGCAAGACCTGTATAGACACCAATATAAAATCCTCGTGCATTGAGTACTTCTGAATTCACCTGCATGCTCCATATTTTATACATAGCTTCAAAACCTAGTCATATTTACCTTCTTTCCCTAGCGAGCCTCATAGAATCATTCCCAAAATAGGATCCCAGACTACGGCATCACAACCTCAAAAAAAATTACAATGCAACATCACATACCTTCATTCCTTCATAGTGCACCTTAAGAACAAGAAAATCCCAAGAAAACCCCTCAGACTTCTCTTGCACACCTTTATATTCCAAAAAGACACCCCAACTCCTCTAGCGCACCTCAGACTTGATATCTTGCTTGGATTCTCTACAAATGTGCACATATATCATGTATTTATAGTATTTGTGTCCTCAATTTCAGGGCCGACCTATGAAGACTGGTTGAGTCGACCTAAATTTTATGGTTGGGTTGTTGGAAAAACAAACTCATATCTCCCCATTCCTAAGGAGTTAGAGGGAATTCCATATACCATTGGAAAGGTATCACAATGATATTTCCAAACATGTAACCTATACTCAAATTTGAGCTAGGAATATAGGGTAAAAATTACATCAAATATAGGGTATCCAAATTGAGCATAAAAAATCCAAAAAAAATATTTCCAACAATCTCCATCTTGCAATATTTATCTTGGACATACGTAATCCCTCCCTATCTTTGACATAAATGAAAACCATATTTCCAGCAGAAGAAACATTAATGTCACCTAGATGACCCTGTTTTGAAGGGTTTGATTTGTTTTGTTTGAATACTAGCTTGAACAGATTGTGTGTCATTCTTCAGAAGAAGCTAGAATGAAACTCTGAAAGGGAAATTGATGCATATGCATGATAATGTGAATGCAATCTGATAGATTAAATGCACATATAGAATGTGTGGTTTGGATTCATAATGAGAATGCATGTTTATGAATTCATTTGATATTTCATGTCAACAACTTAAATGATAGATTTTCTACTAACTCATGGAAATGAGATCATTTCATGAGCTAATGGATATGCGACAAGAAAGTTTCATGCTGAGATAGTCCCAGGTGGAGGGATTATGTAAAGACCTCGTCAAAAGAACAGAGCCATGAAATTGATTAATGTTGAGATCCAAGCAATGGGTTGTGGAATCCTATATGTATAATGATCCTATATCACATTTTGAAGACTTGCATGTGTAGAAGACATGCAAATGAAATGTTAATCATTTTGATTTCTATATGGTTAATTTGCATAATGCACTTCATTTGAAATTGAATTTGTGAGCTAACCTTAATCTTTAGTATGATGTTGCATCTAGGGAATATGGGCTTCATAAGTAGGGAAATGTCAATATGAACTTGACTAGAACTACTCAAGGAAATGGAACAACCAAATATAGAAAGGAAGGGAATACATAAGCAACCTTGGAGAGGAGGGGAAGACCCTTTCCACTTTAAGGACTTTGGTATGTTTGGCAGAGTTATGT
>ML781556.1:64400-76421 GCA_009831015.1 Picea engelmannii | reverse complement strand
ATCATTTATGTCCCTACGCATTTCTTCACCTTCATCAAGAGTCCAATTAGGATTTTCTGGAGGCTTATTTGGTGTAGAAGTTCCCTTTTTGGGTGGCATGTTGGCCAAGTATCACTTTTGAACCTTGATTTTGAGGTGGTTCTACTACAAAATCTTTCTTCTATTGTATCTCCAAAGTTTTAGCCCTTCTGGGTATAAAACTTTATTTTTTGTATTTCTCTAATATTTCTTCTCTGCAATGCCACAGGTCTGATCAAAATTGGATGTGCCAAGTGGAATTTATGGTAACTTCCCCACAACCTGTTGATTTTTTGCCTTTTCAGGAGATCTCACTTGTATAGTGTGCCCTGCACAAAATAAATGATATAAAATTCTGAAACTCGTACCAAAAATGCTAAAGACTGTCCACTATCCAATGAAACTAGTCTCACTCAATTTGGATACTCTAGGAAGAAGTTATGATTTTTTTACCTGGAACACCTTCTTGAGACTAGTCTGATACCCTATCTTCCACAGGGTGTATCTACAAATTTAAGATGACCCAGAAGCTGAAATTTTTACCACATATACCTTACTAATTTCTATGAATATCAACTGGAGTTCAGTGTCTGCAACATTACAGAAAATGTTTTATAGTGAAAATTCCGCAATGACTCAGTTCAGGATGATTCCATAACCCTAACTTGCACAGGGTGTATCTTCGAAATTATAAGGCCTCGGGAGCTGAAATTTTAACCCAACATACCTTGATCCATCTACTAAATATCCTACAAGTTGTTCCTTCTGAAACATTGTAGAAAATATGTTATAGCAAAAATTCCAAGGTGTCTTATATGTAGCAGCGAAACCCCAAGACCTTGAGCTCTGATACCATATGTTAAGAAACAAATATCAATATAGCATAGAAAAACCTCAAAATGAGTACTCAATGCCTTGAAAAAGAGAGAAACACAGATAATAATCCTCTTTGAGGGGGAAACCTCCTTATGCCCACATAAATGTACAATTACAAGATGATTCAAAATGAAAATGTCTCCTTGGTATATATAGGAGACTAGGAGGTATAATTACAACTAATGGACTAAATCCGACATAAATAAAATAACATTACTAATATAATATGCCCTAATTAAGGGGTAATGAGCCACTATTTAGGGCTTAACATAATCCCTGCAGAGTTGCATAGATTATTACCTCTGTGTTAGAATATTTCCAGTATTGATGTGATAGGATAGTTGCTAATTTTGAATCTCTTTTGAATATTGTTTATGAATTATGTTAATATAAAAATATGTACTTAATCAATTGATATTTCCTCAATGGAAAATATTTCAGTAGACTATCTTGTTTATACTCTGCATATCTCTATAGAAATTAACATTGAGTTGATTTCGCTTGAATTATCAGTAGTGCTAAGATGCCACAGTGATATAATTCGCCATCGTAGACACAACCACTACATTTAAATGTCTTCATGACGTTGTTTACTTTCAGTCAGTCAGACTAGTGTAAAAGATGTGGTTTATTTCCTATAGAATAGAATTAATTATGAGTTTTTGAAAATATGCTTTAAGAATAGAGTTCACTTCAAAATGTTGCTTTTGAGAAAAGATAGCTTCCTTCCATTCAATAATTGCTTACTTAGATTAATGTGATTATTGTTCATAGTCACAGGTTGCTTTGTATATTTGAATTAAGGTTCATTGTCCAAATAAAGTTCAGTTTGTTTATAATATCCTTCTAAAATAGAATTGTAAATTGAAGATAAAGCACCGATCCCTAGGATAAACCATTTTCTTCCCTAGCTAAATCCACTTTCCAAATTTCATAAGTAGTTAACCCTTGCTCTACCTTGACTCATACTGTGTCACAAATCTAATTTTACTTACCCTGGTCGATAATTTAATTGAGGGAAATTAGGGTATATATTTTACCCATCAGAAATCAATTTTTCAAAGGAAACCTCATATGAAAATAACTCTGTTGGGCCCTTCATTTTTAAGAACATCCAATTTTTCAGAAGGATCATACTTTTGTGGGAAAGCGTAGTAGGGTGGTGAAAGGCTAGAAGAAGTGTAAAGTAGCTATGTTGAGCGGAAAGCTAACTACCAGCATGATAGCAGTGACTACATATCAAATGTAAGCTAGAGGAGAAAGTGGAAAGGTCTAGAAGCTTCAAGCACAGGAAAAGACAAAGCGAGAAAGCAATAGAAACAAAATCAATAAAGCATAGAAGCGGAATCAAGAAGCAACCAAGGAAATGATACAAATTAGGGAAAATGTAATGGGAAAGGGTTGATTCTCGCTATTGTTGTTGCTTAGATGTTATTTTTACTGTTTTTATCTGATTGTTAAGTGGACAAGCTAATTCTGAGATCTGACATTATCATTGAGGGTTGTTAGATTGTTGTTTTTCTATTCTTGTTCTTCTTTTGTCATTGTTTTTGTTGTATAAGTATTGATATGAAGGAAATACTCTAGGTACGCTAGTCTGTGATATGATAATACATAACGGATTTTTTGGGAATACAAAAAAATGTTATTATATGGATGAATGCATGATCTCTCTTCTATGCAATCTATCATGTTTTGTGTAGTTGCTAGTTGAGATATTGTTTAACAAGCTTATGTGATGCATGTGTTTATCTTTATGTTGCGCAACATGGACTATTCGATACCTTTACTGGGTTAAGACTTCTAATGTTATGATATCTCCACATTTAAGTATAGAATTGTGTTGTATTATGCTAGATCTAATGGTGTTTCCACACTAATGAGTTCACTTTATAACACATAAGTCTTGGTTTCACTTCGAGTGAGACCTCCTTCCCTTGTGGAAGGTTGAATATGCCAATGCTACTAGAATACAATGGTACCTTTGTTGGTAACCTCTGAGAAACTTGGTCTCCAATTTTGCACCAACAAATGGTTTTGTTGTCAGGACATGGATTTTAAGTGAGTCTTTAGAGGATGCAACATCATATTTTTAAACCTGGCATTACGAATTGGTGGGAAAGAAGGTGTGACGGATTTATATTTCAAGAAGCCGAGCTATGACGAAAAAGTATGAGGGTTGTGAAGGACATTATTTTTTATTCCAAACATGCAAGCGACCACTTTGAAATCTTGTATATCTGATTCATGGGATATTTCTATCAATGGCTCGATCAGTTGCAAGAAGCACCATAATTTAAAGATCGCATCAAGAAAATATTTAATTGGGATATTGAGCAGCTAGTCGCTCTTCACAATTCGGAACACCAGATTTATCGAGTTGTGGATTTCTAGGTACAGACTACCCTAGAGGGATACAATATTGAATTTTTCGTAGAGAACCACCAGTATTTCTCAAAGGCATAAGAATTATTCTAAGAGGGAGACCGAGGAAGCTTACTATAATAAATATTTTTGTGGATTAATATATTGCTAGCAGAAGAGGGAATGTTGCCAGCTCCTTCAATTGAAATGGTAGCGTAAAACCCTTACGCATGAGGGGTGGGTGATTCAGATGAAGGTTCATGAGTTAGGATACATAAGTTCTTGAGGTATGGGGGGTCGTCATGAGAAGAGTTCCAAAGACGAGAAGGCTCAGAAAAGGGTTTCGGTGATTGAAAAGTGGTGGAAAAAATAGATGTGAAAGTTGATGAAGAGGCATTATTAGTCACAGAAGGAGATCGGCTTCAAGAAGAGTCATAAAAGAGATTTAGAGAAGCTGAGGGAGTTGCATATGGAAGTTTGGATAGCCAATGGTTGAAGGAAAGGTTTGGAGAGAAAAGTGAGAGTTCTGGAGAGAGTAGACGAGGTGAAGAAAAATTGGAAGAAAGAATTAATATAGGAGTCACCACCGAGGAAAAATACTCAGATGTAACCTTTGAAGAAGTTGTAGGAGAACCAGCTCTTGCAGTGGCCCAAGATGTGAAGTACTCTATAGGACCTGATACGATATGGCCTCCTAATGCGAACCCAAGTTAAATAATCCCATCCCAAAGACATAGGAACCATCCTTGGATCGCCCATTCCCTCAGTGCAATATACAAATATGGTAAATTCTACAATAAAATCTCCCATAATTTCTAACATTTCTCCTCATTCTATTCCAACCTGTCCGATTGGTATCCGTAGTAGTAGTGTGGAAAGTTATTTAGTTTTATTGAAACTAGGACCTTTAGTATTTATCTTAATAGGGTACCCAATTCCTTCAATGGTGCATCAACATGTCAGTTCCCTTGCCCGATACCCAGAATTTTAAGGTAAAGGGGATGAGTATGTTGAAAAAGATTGGTTCCTTTGCGAGGCCATCTGACAATCTCATGGGACTTTGAATGCTAATAAATTAGTTGAGTTTCAGACCACCTTGAGAGGTCATTCTTTGAAATGGTATATGAAATCCATTGAACTAGGAAATCCTCAAGGATGGGCTTTCACTCTTTCTCAACTCAAACAACGATTCATAACAGAATTATGCTTACCCCAGTCAGAACAACAAGCCTTCTCTGAGTTACATGATATTAAATAGAGAGATGGAGAATCTCTTGGGAGTATAACCAAAGGTTCAAAGATGCGGTAGGGAAATTATAAAACCCCATAAACGAATATCACCAGCGGGAATGGTTTATTCGGGGACTTTTACCATTAACTTGAATCTTGTTAACCCAGTAGAGAATAACCACTTTAGGGGAATCCCTAGAACAGGCTATGAAAATTGAGGTTATTGTGGGATATCCTGGAAGCTTTTGGGTGATAATACCACCCTATGACTATAATATTACGCAGCTGCAAGGCCAAATTTCTGCACTAACTGACAAAATTCAAGTACTAACCATTCCTAGAGAAAGTCTCCCATGGGTATGGTGTACTGGTTTCTATACCGAGGGTCATACAATGATGGAATGTCCCATACTGAGGAGTGTGGTACCACCTCCGCAGCTGATGGTTCCTCCACCAGTAGGACCATCTGGAAGGATTGCACAAGTTGTAACTACAGCGTCATTCCATGGCCTGGTGTAGTACCATGCCTTCCCAAACCATCAGGGTAATCAAAATAATGAATATTGTTAAATTTGTAGAAGTCACGAGCATTCCTCGAGGAACTGCCTAATCCTAAAAAAAAAATCAACCATGTCTGGAACACAGTTTATTGTGAATTATGTGGGTCACCAACTCACACCACCAAGTAGTGTCACACTCTGGATGCTCTTGCGGACATACTATATTGGTCTGCATTCAGGTTCAATGAAGCTCCTCAAGGCTTTGGAAGAGGAGATCGAGGTGGAGGAGGTTTCAGAGATGGGTGAAATGGTGGGATATGACCAACTTGGTGTTATAGTTGTGATGAGAAGGGACATATCGCTATAGGTTGTCCTCTTCTAAGACGTCCTTGGTGTGCCCATTGTATAAACAACACCCATACACTGACGATTTCCCTGAGTTGATTGTGAAGTGGGAACACCGTGCAAGGTAGAAAGGCACCAAATTGATAAATTTTGAGCCCCCACTTGTCACTGAAGAAAAGACACCCAATATTAAAAATACTTGAGGAGGAACAAGGATTGGTGTTGATGTTGATAACCTGACTCAAAGAAATATCTGCAAGCTAGTAGCGAAATATGTTAAATATGACTCCCTCATACAAAAACAATTCTTTAAGGATGTTGTCGAGATATTCCGACGGATTTCTAATCCTGCAATATCGACGCTTGCAAACTCAAGCTATGAGCTCCAACCTAAACTCATGGAAAATTTTGTGGCACATAAATATCCTCTAGTGAGACACCCACAGACTATTGATTTGTGGCTCCGATTATTTTCTGACATTCTGGATGATGAAAAAATCACCAAGGAGTCGTGGAACATGCATAAGGGGACTTTAGATATTGAAGGGAACCCAAAATAGCTTATTGTTTCTCATCTTGCAGAGAAAAATACAGGTAGAATACTGAGGAGGTAGAAGAGATTTGGAAGAGAATTTAGACTAAATGCTCATATCAATGACTATAAAATTAGCGATGTTATGATAGATTTGAGATCTGACATCAACATAATACCAAAGAATACCTGGGAGGCCATGGGTAAGCCCAATATTTTCTATTCTCCCATTTAGTTGTGGATGGACAATAAATATTATATCTATCTTGTTGGGAGGCTACAAAATGTTGAAGTAGACTTAGTCGGAGTAAATACAATGGTCGACTTTGAGGTTATAGAAATCATGGGGGAGAAGGACCCATACCCAGTTCTATTGGGCATTGAATGGGATTATGAGAATTATGTTGTTACAGATCTTAAGAGGGAAATCATGACCTTCGAAGCGGATGGTATGAAGGTAACCTAGCCTTTAGACTCTTACCAAGGTCCCCAATATCTAGACCCGGTAGAGGATAACATGGAAGAAGATTCCTTGGATCACCTCTATACATTGACTACAGGGAAGCGGGAATACTTCATTAACCCCACTACTAATGGATTTGTATGCTACTAGAGTATTCAATCTATAGGTGAGGACTCAGAGATAGCTTTTGACAATTGGAAACATGGAATATATGAAAACTTCTCAAGGAATTGTGTGACTATAAAATTTTCCAAGTGGATTGGAGAAGAAGTTAAACACTACCCTATTTACGATGGCACTTAATATTTATGTAGTTTTCTTGTTGAGTTAGAGGATAAATTCAATGCGCCAAAGCAAAGAATTCCTATAATTTATGTTGCATTAATATCATGTTCAGCTAGATGGTGGGCCACCCATAAGGGTAATTTTTCTTCTTGGTACGAGACAAAGCATGTCATTCAATATCGCTTTATTCCCCTTCACTGGTTACTCATCTGAACAAGGATTGAGAACCAAACAGTCAAACCTCAACTTTGGTAGCATACGATCATCCTGTCTACTTTGCCAACAGAAAGCTTTCCCAAGCTAAGTGAAACTATACTACAACTGAAAGGAAAGGTTTGGTAATGGTTTATGCTTTAAAAAAGTTTAGACATTATTTCTTAGGCATTCATTTTAAGTTTCTTATTGATCACTCAACTTTGAAGTATCTGGTTAACAAAAATTTGTTAGAAGGTCAAATTTGCAGATGGTTCTTGTTATTCCAAGATTTTTCTTTTGAAGTCATTATCAAGCCTGGTAAACTAAATATGGGTCCATATCATTTGTCGAGACTGGAGTCGAGAGAAAGTGGCGGGTCTGTAGATGATCATCTCCTTGATGCAAATATTTTCCGTATTGAGGCTATTCTTGATTATCTATCAGACATTGCATTATTTTTAACCACTGGTACTATGACGGCTGGCTATTCTACGTGTCAGAAGAGGCACCTCATGGTTCATGCAGTGGATTATCAACTGATTGCGGGCCAACTATACAAATTGGGATTGGATAGTATATTGAGACGTTGTGTACTTAATCATGAATGACCTGATATTTTTTGGGAATGTTATAGTGGAGTTGAGGGAGGACACGTAGGGGAGAGGAAACTGCTAGAAAGATCTTACACGAAGAGTTATGGCATCCTACAGTGTTTAAATATACTAAGGAATATTCTCGGGCCTGTGACATATGTCAAAGAGTGAGGAAGCCTTATTGTCGTGATGAGTTACCTCTACACCCGGTCCAAGCACTACAAGCATTTGAAAAATAGGTTGTCGATTTCAACTGTCTGATAAATCCCCCTCCCAAGCACTCCAAGGAAAGATAAATAATTATTGCAACTAATTACTTGACTCAATGGGGTGAAGCGGAGGTTGTTTGAGATTGCTCTACAGCCACTGCAACACAATTTATTTCTTAGAATGTCATTACCAAGTTTGGGTGTGCTTAGATCTTGACCAGTGATCAAGGAGCCCTGTTTATCAGTGATACTATCGCAACCCTTACAAGAGAATTTTTCATTCATCATCATAAGAGAAGTCCCTACCATCCGCAATCTAATGGAACTGTGAAACAATTTAATAAAATCTTGGAGATGGGGCTGACTAAAGTCTGTTGGGAAAATTGGGATGACTGGGATAAGAGAGTCCCAACTATGTTATGGGCTTACTGAACTACCACAAAGTGATTAAACCGGTATACTCCATTTCAACTGGTATATGGAAGAGAGGCAGTTGTGCTAGTTGAGTTTCTCAGCCCCAATTTATTCATTGCGCAAGCTACTAAGATGATCGGGGATGACTCCCTTTTTGAGCAAGTTGAGGAACTAATGGTACCTAAGGAAGCTATATGCTTAGCATACTTTCATCAGTCTGTGGATAAATACCGAAAAAAGGCTTGGCATGATCGGCATATAAATCATAAATCATTTGCGCAAGTTGAACTTGTGCTATTTAGTATTATATGACAACAAGTATCAAAAATATCCAGGGAAGCTCCAACTGCATTGGCTTGGACCTTTTATAGTTGTGGAAATCTGTGACTCTAGAGGTGTCTAATTAGCACAAATTGATAGAATTCTTTGACCGGCATGGGTGACTGGAACACACCTGAATCCCTACCTTTATTCATCATAAATAAGGTTTTGGTATGCTCTTTTCTGTGGGAGTGCATTTTGTAGGTAGGATTTCTATTTTTGTTCATGTTTTCCATTTTTGTCTTTATTTTTCTGGTTATGTTAATAATACAGTGATGTGGTCTACGCTCACGTATCCTAGAGTTTAGTTTCATTTCCAATTCATCAATCCTAGATAGCACCTTTGTGGTCAGGGAAGTCTCAATCACATCATCTCGTACTTAATGTTGTCGAAGTTTAAATTCGATGTCCTTGTGTCATCACATGGGTCATTAAAATCCATTAGTACCTTTTTATTTTTCATCGCATCTCTGCCTATTATAGTCAATTAAATATTAACAATTTTCTATCATTTTATCGGTTAACCATCTGCCTTCTTATTACTTTCTCGGGTTCATCTGATGTCCTGTTACCAACTTTATGTTTATGCATTTAGTTGCCCCAATCACGTCATGGATTTTTCTGTGTTCAAGGGATTTAGTTGACTTTAATGCCCACTATTGTCACCCTATATAATTCAATGCATGTCGAGCGTGCCACTTCCCACATGGTTCTTATATAATCCCCTTTTCTCGATGACCCAACGATTATTGTGTTTTCATCTCGTTTCTTGTAAATTCAGTCTTGGAGCCTCTTGAGCACCCTGTAAGCATGTGTCCATGACTTTACCACCCATTGTTATTTGTTTACCAACATCAACCGGTTCCAATGGTTCACACAGTTGTTCAGGGGGGGCTCAGAATCGTTGTTCTAGCAGAGTTTATGGATCCACGAATCACTGTTCAAGGAAATATGCATGGGAAGGTTGAACAAACCAGGCTAGTCAACTTCGATTTTACCAATGCTGCAAAATTCCCACACATGGCTACCAATGCTTACATGGATTGCACTAGATTTCCCTATGGAGAGTTCCAGTGACAGTAGAAGCCTAACTACATTCCCCTGTAGGATTCCACTTTGTTGTGTCTCCGCGACCTACATGTCTTTGGTACTGTTGAAGAATCTAGACGATGCACCAAATTTATCATTATCAAAGTGCACAACAACACCCTCTGGTTAGACCAGGCCTACCCAATCCATGTGGAGGACATACATATGCTCAGTGGGTTATCTATGTAGGGCCAGGATGTCACTGAAGGCTTCCAAGGCTCTGGGAACCATGGTAATAAGAAAGGGGAATTGATCCTATATGAAAAATACAGTACAAGTCATGGAGGCCAAGGAGCATACATTGCACCTATTAATGACGAGCAGGTATGCATGGCTTGCTACCTGATTGTAGGGAAGGTGATGTGAAAGTACATGAAGGGAAAGTATACCCTAGATGCCATTGCAATAACAGAGTTCAGAAAGAATGCCACACCTCTGAATTGGTGTAAATACCTACGCACCAAGTTGTTCCAAGATTGTGCGAATGCCCATGACTGATTTAGCTATTTCATCTATGGATACTTGTATGTTGCCTTAGACATGTGGAATTGGTAGTTGTTTAGGGCGCGCATTATCGCTTGCAATGTCGATGGTTGTATCATGAATCTTTTTGACCCATGGCATTTTCATGTATCCACCAATAAGGCCACTCACAATGTCACCTTTGCACAATGTTACAATGACCTTGTTGTTGCAACACAGTGGCCACGGATCCCACAGGCGCTACCTAATAGGCATACCCAAAATATATGGTTCAGGATGAGCCAGGATCATACATTTGTGTGGACTCTGGGGGCGGCTCCATCAATTTTTCATATGCATTCGTTACTACTTGGATGAGGCCATGTTCGATAAGGAAGTCACCTTATGGCCTGGGGTCACTATCGTAAAGAAGAATATGGGTGTCTCCTATGTGATGCCCACAATTGCATAAAGTTCAGCTCCTACACAACCTTTTGGTGTTGAGACTAGTTCCACCAAGTGCGACTGGACACCATCTAGCTTAGAGGAAGAGTAAGTGTTTTCGAGTGCCACAGTTCATATTATGTTTTCATCTATTTCTGATGATGCCACAATATCAGGTAAGTAATTCAGGTAGGTCCTGACTTCGGTTTTTCCTCAGAAGAATTTATGTACCAAATCCCCATCCCATTCCTTGGTGATATTGTCATCATTGAGGCCACCCCCTTTTCCTCCATCCCAAATCAAACTCAAACCACTCCACTTCCATCGCATACCAACCCCCCTCAATTGCATACCACCCCACCCCAGATGCACCCTAGACTTTCCACCCCATTCACTTCACCATCTACATCTGTCATCATCCATATTATTGATGACCCTCCAGTGCAACTCCAATCTACCACTATCATCGAGGAATCCAGCACTCCACAAAATAGTGGGACCACCACCATCGCACATATTGCCCTAGTATCCCCAATGCATAACCAGTGTGACACAATTTCGCTAGAATCTACTGACCATCCCACCATAACTATCGTTTCCATCAGTCCATTCCCATTTACTTCTCTGTAGATCCTGAAAGTCCAAGTCCCCATGCACACGACCCTCGAAACAGCCTCTCATCTACAGCCAGAGACAGAGACCAAAACCCATATTATGATGGATGAGGATCCTCCATAGGACTAGCTAGATGCCTAGGATGACACTCAGTCAACACATAACACTACTTCTATCAAAGAACAGATTCTTCCTTTTCTACAAGACCCTCAACATCGATGATTTATCTTGGATATTTGCTTGAAGCAAATAGAGGTGCTTGCAACACTTATGTTGGAGGCCACAAATAGGATTGCACAAAGCCTCATAGCTCACTCACTTAATTATCCTATATGGCATCAGTACCCCAAAATTTTGTGAGCATTATATCACAAGCGATTAGCCTCTTGCTTCGTAGTCTCCTTTGGATTCCATTTCCATCAGTGGAGAGTTGTCCACACGAGATACACCACATATTCTACACATTATCTGATCTTCCACCGACCAGGTGGAGCAAAAGATCACAATAGTCGATCATAAAAAACAAGCCCTCACATAGCAAAAAGAATCATTGCGAGAGGTTGTCAATGAAGCAACTGCAACCAAAGAATATGAGCAAGACTTGTAGGTACAGGCCGAATCCAATGTTGTCGTCGTCACAGACAAGTTTGCTCAAGTATGGATTTATTTTCGACGGGTCCTTCCTAAGCTATCAGAAGATATCACTATGGTTGCGCCATGTGATAGATTTGACCTCATTATTGGTGCATGGTCCCAGTTGGAGGCCAAGACAGATACCCTGCAACAGGAGGTAGATGTTGTTGGAAGATTGGTTGTTGTAATTGATGTCAATCCTAGTCATGGGTTTTGGACCGAAAGATTGATAAAGGTATTTGGACATGAAGTACAATGCACATGCATATACAACACCCATGAATGGATAGTATACATCATGTTGTTTCCAGTGGTATGTGGCATGTCACGTGGATCCTCATGGTTGAGGAGAAATGAACTTTTGAAGATGACAAAGTGAATTGAAGAAGGAAGTACATGTAGGCCCTGAAGATAATTAAAGAAAAGAATTACA
>ML781556.1:41960-52761 GCA_009831015.1 Picea engelmannii | reverse complement strand
CAATGACAACTCAAGAGAATTTAATGCAATTCTAGGAGGGTTGGAAAATTCTATATGTGTGAAGGTTATGCATTGTAAGTCAGCCAAGGAAATATGGGACAAATTGGAGGTTGTATATGAAGGGGATAGAAAACTCAGGGAAGCCAAACTACAGACCTATAGAACTCAGTTCGAAAATATGAAAATGAAATAAGAAGAGAATATTGTTGAATACCTTCATAGGGTAGATGAAGTGGTTAATTCAATCAGAGCATCAAGAGAAGAACTTACAGATAAACCTATTGTTAAAAATATACTAAGGTCATTACCTATGAGATATGATGCAAAGATTTCTACAATTAAATATAGGCTTGATCTTGACACACTCACAGTTGATCAGCTTCATGGATTTTTTATAGCATATGAAATGAGAACAGGGAATGATAAATCATCAAAAAGAGAAACAATTTTTAAAGAATCTAAAACAAAGATGAGTCAGGGAGAAAAGGCCAATGATGAGTTATCAGATATATCTGATTAGGAAACTGCCAACTTCATAAAGAAACTCAAGAAATGGACAGGGAAATACAAAGGAAAGATTCCTCTAATATGTTTCAACTGTAGAAAAATTGGACACTTTTCCAATAAATGTCCCCATCCTAAGAAGGAGGAAAGTGATGATGAAAGAACCTTCAAAAATCAGAAGAAAAGCAACACTAATAATAAAAAGAAGTTCTACAAGAAAAAGAAAACATTCTTTACCCAAGACGACAGTAGTTCATCAGAAGAAAATGAAGAAGATGACCCAGAGATTCTATTTATGGGAATAAAAACTCAAGATGATAAACATTCAGAAGATGAAGAAGAAGTGAACTTCGAAGAATAAATCCTTAGTATAATTCAAGAACTAAGAAAAACTAAAAAACAAAACAGGGTACTAAGGGAATAGCTTCTAGAGATTAAAGAATCTACTAAATCAAGAGAGAGGGAAGTTTCCAAAGCCATCAAAGAGTCAGAAAAGACCATCGATGATTTGAATTCCCATCTCCTGGAAGCTAATAAAATTGAAGAAGTCATTTTACAACTTAATGATAAAAAACATGTGAGAAACTACAAGCTGAGATTAAGCTGCTAAAAAGTGAAATTGAGAAAGAAAAGAAGGGATCACAATTTGGAAATAGTTCAAAGATCTTGGATGAAATTATCAGTAGTCAAAGGTCACCAAACAACAAGACTGGTTTGGGATACACTCAAGACTCAACTTCTACATCACAAGGATCTGTCAAGAAACCAATCAGTTACATAAATGCTCTGAAAAACTCATTAAGAAAAGAAGATAATGAGGCAAAGATGACACCATTGAAAACTATTACACATAAACAGAAATCAATACTCCCTACTAGATTAAAAGATGACAAGGAAAATACAATCATCAGAAGGAATCCCCCTAAATATCTATTTATTGGATATTGTTACTCTTGCAATAATTTTGGGCATAAGGCAGTACACTACAAATTTTATGGAGAATACAATCATAAGAATGTCCAAAGATATAAGAAAAACAAGTACAATAGAGAGAATGGAAACTATAACTCATTTTCTCCTTTAAAAGACTTCAATAGTGAATGCCAAAAATGCAACAACTGTGGTCATAAAACTAGTGAATGTAGATTTCCAAAATATGATAAAAAGACAAATATTTCCCATAATCAAAAGGAATGGAAGAAAAAAAAAAACAGAGTGCAATGTATCCTTATATGCAAGAAATAAAGGATGTCAGTGGTATATAGACAGTGGATGTTCCAAACATATGACTGGAGATCAAAGTAAATTTCTCAAGTTAAATAAGTCAACCAAGATACTGGGAAAAGGCACTGTTAGTTTAGGAAATAATAAAACCAAAGAAGGAGATGTACTTTTGGTATAAATTATCAAACCAAATCTTCTAAGTGTAAGTCATACATGTGATCAATGCCACATACTTACTTTTGATTCTCAGAAATGTGAAATTAGAAAAAAGGACATTGGAAAGCTAGTGGCAATTGCACCAAGAACATCTAGCAATATGTGCATCCTTGATATAGAAGAAGAAGAAAATTTTTGTTTAATCCAAGTAGATGAAAGATTCATATGGAATAGAAGGTTGGGAAATTTAATCTTTGACAAATTGATCAAAGCCAACGAGAAAAAGGTAGTTAGGGACCTGTCAAAAGTGATTAAGCCTTCAGATTCTATTTGTAAACATTGTCAAATAGGAAAGCAAACAAGAGTTAGGTTCAAAACAAAAGAGCATTCCACAACAAAACTGTTAGAGATTATTTACACCGATCTATGTGGACCAACCAAAACCAAAAGTACTTATGGTGAACAATATTTTATGTTGATTGTTGATGATTACATAAGATTGACCTGGGTATTATTTATAAAAGAAAAATCAGAAGCCTTTGAGAAATTTAAAATAAACAAAGCCCTTGTAGAAAATGAAACACATCTCAAAATTAAATGTCTGAGATCAGGCAACAGAGGAGAATTCACCTCTAAAGATTTCATTCAATTATGTGAAAATCATGGTATCAAAAGACAGTTTTTAGCTCCCATGACTCCTCAACATAATGGAGTGGTAGAAAGGAAAAACATAACATTTCAAGAAGCTACAAGAACCATGCTAAATGAAGATAAGATTCCAGACAAATTATGGAGAGATGAAATCTACACAGCAGTCCACATACTTAATAGATCTCAGTTGAGACCCAACCATGAAAAAACCCCTTATGAATTATGGTTTGGAAGGCCAACATCTGTAAAACACTTTAGAACTTTTGGAAGTAAATGTTACATTAAAAATGATGAAGATAACCTAGGAAAGTTTGATCCAAGATCTGATGAAGGAATATTCTTAGGATATTCATCTAATAAGAAAGAATACAAATGTTATAATCTTAGACTACTAAAGATAGTGGAAAGTGCCAATGTAAAGATAGATGATCTAAAAAAGAGCATATCCCAAGGCATTGATAAAAAATCTCAACAAGAAGATGATGATGTAGAATCTCAGCAGGAATATGATGATGTAGAATCTCATCAGGAAGATGATGATGTAGAATCTCAGTAAGAGGATGATAATGATGAAACACAAGAAAATGAACCTCATACTGATGAAGAAGAAAACGAAGAAATTCCCTTGCCAAGAGCTCCATCAAAAAGAGTTCAAAAGAATCATCCTGAAAGCCAGATTATTGGAGATAAAAGTGCAGGAGTGGAAACAAGAAGGAAACTCGCTTTTGACTCAGAAAAAGCAATGTTATCTCTAATAGAACCTAAGCCAGTTAATGAATCTATCAAAAGTAAAGATTGGATAAAATCAATGAATGAAGAACTGGATCAAATAGAAAAGAATCAGACTTGGGAACTAATTCCAAGACCCAAGGAAAAGAATGTGATAGGAACCAAGTGGATCTTCAAGAACAAACTAAATGAAAATGGATAGATTATAAAGAATAAAGCTAGATTATTTTTCAAAGGATATCCCAAGTAGAATATATTGATTTTGAATAAACTTTCTCTCCAGTAGCAAGACTTGAGGCCATCAGAATGTTCCTAGCATTTGCATGCTTCGGAAATTTCAAAATCTATCAGATGGATGTCAAATCAACATTCCTTAATGGAACACTAGAAGAAGAATTCTATGTTTAGAAACCAGAAGGATTCTTGTTATCACAAAATTAGGACTATGTGTGCAAAATGAAAAAGGAACTGTATGGTCTTAAACAAGCCCCCAGAGCATGCTTCTCTAGGCTTGATCAGTACCTACAAAAACAAGGAAGAGAGGGACTACTGACAACAACCTATACATCAAAATTGAGGATCAAAACATGGTCATTGTGGTGGTATATGTAGATGACATCATATTTGGGAGTAATATTACTACACTAAGAAGAAAATTTGCAACCAAAATTCAAGAAGAGTTTGAAATGTCTATGCTGGGAGACTTGTCATTTTTCTTAGGTTTACAAGTAAATCAAACAGAAAATGGAATATTTCTTTCCCAAACCAAATATAACAAGGAAATGCTAAAGAAATTTCATATGGAAGGCAGTAAACCTATGAGTACTCCCATGGTCACTGGATGTAAACTAATCCTAGAAGACAACTCACCAAAATTGGACCAAACGATGTATAGATCAATAGTTGGAAGTTTTATCTATTCCACAACAGCAAGACTTGACATCATGCAGGCTTAGGACTCATGGGGATATTTCAATCTACACCTAAAGAAACTCACTTAAAAGAAGTAAAAAGAATATCCAGATACCTTCAAGGCACCCTAGAACTTGGATTATGGTATCCAAAAGATAAAGACTTCAATCTAACTGCATATATTGATGCAGATTGGGCCGGTAGCATAGATGATAGGAAAATCACTAGTGGAGGAGCATTTTTCTTAGGAAAAATTCTAGTAACATGGTTAAGCAAGAAACAAACATCCACGTCACTCTCTACAACAGAGGCAGAATACATTGTTGATGCATCATGTTGCAAACAAGTTCTTTGGATGAAGCAAACTTTAGAAGACCTACAAATAAGTTATAATAATCCATTACTATTAACTATGATAATCATAGTGCCATAAGTATATCTAAAAATCTAGTCATGCATTCTAAAACCAAACACATCCCAATTAGATACCATTTCCTAAGATATCAGGTTACTCAAAAAATAGTTAAAATAATGTATGTAGACACCAAAGCACAGATTGCAGACATTTTCACAAAACCCTTGCCCAGGAGTACTTTTGAAAATCTTTGACAAAAATTAGGAGTAATTCAAAAACCTCATTAAAAACCATAAAAACATATCAGAAGGGGCACATGATCAAGGGGAGCTAAGAAAGATCCCCTCTGTCATTATTTTCAAAGGGGGAAGAAATTGATAAGGGAAGAAATTTCAAAAAGAAAAGGTTGCCATCAATGACAAAGGGGGATATTGTTGGACCTATTGTCATTAAGGTGTTGTCATTGATGTCAAAAACTGATATCATTATTATGTGATGATGATTTATTTTGAAAAAAATGCAGTGAAATATATTTAAAGCTTAGGAGAGACAACATATTAAAATTCACGAGATCAACGCAGATGCAGAAACACCATCGAGATCAAATTCCTAACAGATCAATGATCTTGATCGGTTAGAATCCAAGTACAAAACCAAAATCTCAGAAGGGAAAGCACATTGCAATGATATAAAAAAACATGTAGAGGAATCTACCAAAAATCTCAGAAGAGAAAGCGCATTACATAAACGGGATTAGGAGTGAAAATCCCCACAGTAAAACTACAAAAGAATCGAGGGATAATCCTTTCCATTGATGTAGATTTCAGGACAACCCTGGACCGTCGAATCTGGGAGTTACAGAGGAGGACCTTCAGATCAAACATCCAATTAAGTCCTAACCATTATATCTCATTAAGGGCAGATCAACGACGCAAAACCATTGCGAGATGCAAGGGTTGAGTTAACAATTGCACAACTTTCGGTTCTGAAATCATCCCTGATCATTGATCTACTATGGGATCATTCTTGACCGTTAGATGAAGTCAAGTTGCTCAAGTTTTACTCGGGGAATCTCACTTCGGGAGAATTGAGAATTGGGAAATGAACAACCCAAAGTCTCGAAGGCCGAAATAAATATAGACCGTTGATCTAAAAATGATCACAATTGTTAGATCTAGGAGAAGGACATATACCGCGTCAGGAGATCCACGTCATCAAGGACATGTGGCTCAATCATATGGTGACAAGTGTCTAGGTCCATTTGGAATTTTAGGTTACATAATTCATGAATCTAGATGACATGTGGCAACCACTTGGCCAGTGTCAAGTCAACAACGACATCAACAAGTTACGTCACTCTAGGAGTTAGTCCTTTGGGGGAAACCAACAACTACCTAAAGCGTCGAAGGTCGAAGTCAATAATGATCATTGATCTAAGATCCTCCAGGATGAATCATGACCGTTAGATCAAAACATGACATAAGCTCTCCCATGTTGACCACTTCGGCGCTAATCAACTCCAGTGGAAATTGGAATAACAATTACCCGGACCTCCGAACCTTCGAAGTCCTGAAGTCCCGAAGTAAACGAGAACCGTCCATATCAACCTTTGATTAAGTCACAACCATCAGAGTAAGAAGTGGAAGGATAGAGTAAGGATTGAAGCTAGACCGTTGATTTGGTTACAGGATTCATGCTAATCATTGGAGCAATCCTTGTGAGAAGTGAACGAGAACTATCCACTCAATGGAAGATCAAGTCATGGCCGTCAATTTTTTTGAATCCTATGGACAAGCTAGGATCGTCCATCTACAGAAGAACGAATATCGATTGTCCAATCTACTTCGGCGAAAACTACTCCAAAAGATTGGATGAGAGAGAAATCGCCCGAAGGCCGAAGTACCAGAGGACTAGGTTCCAACCCATGGTCATGGGTTACGAACAAATAATCCATGAGGCACTGAATAAATCGCTCAATTAATAACCCCTTGGTTTTGCGCTATTGGTCATATGTAAATGCCTTGAAGGAAGCACCTCTGCAAGATTTGATTTCTGCAACATTTGCATAGACATGGAATCGAGTTAAAGAAATCGATCCATACCTGTGATTGATTTAAAACCACTCTCACTGAATTAACACCCTACACAATGATGTTTGAATAATAATATAGAATATTTTAAATTTAATATGAAGAGGTGTGATGGTCCAAATAAAGGGACACAATGCTTCATAGCTCACACCAATTGGAAGAGTATATAAACAAGAAATAATCATGAGAAGAAAGTGTCTTTGTAGTCCAGATCAAAAGATCAAAACAACAGCAGAGTCCAAGATGAAGAAATTATTATTCTTATGAAGTGATGGTGGAAGGGAGGAGCACAAAAGGATTCATATCCTTTAAGTGTAAATTAATGGAGTCGGTGCTTCCTAGGGTTGGTGCCCTAAAGAAATAAGGGAGTTGGAGTTGGTGCTTCCTAGGGTTGGTACCCTAAAGAAGGGAATTTTTGTCTCCTAGAGTTGGTGCTCTAAAAAGGATTGGAGTCCTTCACTATTCTTCATATAAGCCTTTTAATTTCTATTAATTATCTTTATATAATTGATTTTACAAACAATTCTATTGTTGATCTATTGTGGTAATTAAAAAAACACAAAAGTCACTGCTAATTATTGAAAAGGGGTAATATTGATTCACCCCCCCTCTCAATATTCTAACATTGTTGTGGTCGAGGGTTACTTGTTTTCTTATCAAAGCATCAAGGATAAATAGGGCATGGAAAAACCAAAGAAAGTGGAGGAAACACTCTTGAAGTGGAAGCGAAGAATCAAAGGAGGAGAATTGATTCATGAATAGCAAGGGAACGATGACATATTTTAACTAAGACTAATGAGGAATATAAATTAGTTAGAACAAAAGGGGAGACTTCATTAGTGGAGAAAATGAGAGAGAGAGAGAGAGGGATGATTGTCTAGGTTTTTCTTTTTATTGGTCTCCTTCCTTACCCTCCAAATGGCTAGGTGAGCTAGTTGTTCATCTCCCCTACTCCCTTAGTTTTTGAAATTGAAAAAATTGTACAGTGGGATAGGGTGCGATGGTTTCCCCTTACACAATGATCCAAAATTGGGACCTCAAATTTTACTTTGATAGCCTCTTTATTCATGTGGTTGTGATATTTTCTTGGTGGGGTGGTCTAGGATTCATTGGAATTTCCTCCTTTATGTTCATTTGTGATTGTGTGTTAAAGTATGAGAGTTTTAACTATGGGTGCATAACAAATGAAACAACATTAATTGAATGAGTTGATGCTAAACCAAAGTAACCTTCAACCACTGAACCCAAACTAGGGAATTCTACAAAAGAGATTGAAATAGGTAAAAAAAATTGAATTGGAAAACTGTAGAATTATGGATATGAATATTAAGAAATGCCTAAGCAGTGAATCCCATTAGTTTCAACAATAATAGGATCATAAGAAAAAGTGGTGGGGTTATCATCGAAGCATGAAAATGTGAGTCACTTGGTGGGGTAGGAATTCTTTATTGTGTATCTTTTTCCTTCCCACATGCCGATGTTTCTATCTTTTCAAGGGTCCACTAATCCTCAAGGTTTGGCCTCGTAGTGTTTTTTCGTAATAATAATTGGATTTTATGTATGTGGCCAGGGTGTTGTGCAATTTCATGCGAAAAATATTTTTTTTGGCCAAGGTCGGAAGGGTTTGAATCCCTATGTGTTTTAGTTATGTAACTCACCAATTTGAGTGCTACCTCTAATAGGGAATTTATTTTTATTATTATTTTAAATGGCTAGGTGAAAAACAAACAAGAAGAAAAACACCAATGACTAACAATATCATGAAGGAAAATATAATAAAGATCCCATTAGGAGGTGCAATTCTTACCTAGAATCGTTGATAAGTGCCAGTAGCCAAGTGGGTGGTTGAAAATAGGTGGTGACCTCTTTGAAAGCAATGGGCACTAGAGGATCTCTACAACACTTGGTCTCAATCGATGATAATGTGCTCCAAAAGATAAACATGAACAATAGAATGAAATAAATAAACTTTTAATCATATTTTATAAAGAGACATTGACTCTTTTTCCCCCTTTTTTACCATTTTTAAAAAGGGTCACTTGGAATGTGGTGCACTCGAAGTGTAACATCCCAAGTACCAACAAAGACAAATCCATAAATTATCCCAATACAATAACCAATAATTTTTAATCAAGGAAACCATAATGAAATTTAAACAACTTGCAAGGGGTGAGGAACTTACATGTATTGAAGAACCAACTTACCTACAACTCAGTGACTTCATAAACACAACCATATCCTAATCCTTGACCTAGAAAACCACAACACAAAGTGGGGGATGACTATCCACACAACCATAGACCTTGCTACTCTAATCTTAGTAGAAGGTCACCCTAGAGCCTTCATTCTACTACCATGCCAATGAATCCTTATCCTTACCCTCTTTATAGCTTCATCCAAAGAGAGATGTGCCCAAAGGAAGAGATGTCCTTTTCTCATCCTCTTCCCCCTTTATATAGAGTCCATTAGTGGTAAAGAACCCAATCCCTAGGGTCCATTATTTAATTATTTATTGTACTTTAGGGTTTCTCCATTACTGACAGTTACTTATTTTACCATTCTCTTTAATTAACCTAATATCCATAATAAATACTTATTATGACCCCCCCTTTATGATAATTATTATATACTTCCTTATTATTATTTACTTTATTATGATCGTTTTAGGAGAATTACTATATTCTTGATATTATTATTATTATTTATTTTTCATAATAATAATATGGGGCATGACACAAAGAAAATTTGGATTGTTTTGGTTTGTCGTGTTCTTGGAAGTTTTCATTTGGTGCGAAAATGTTGCTTGTGTCACGCCCTTAAAATTTTATGGCCTGCGATATGTCATGTGAGATAAACCTTTTAGGATGCACTACATCACATAAACAAAAAAAATTGACTTGTGATTCGTTGCGTGAATAGAAAATTCCTAGGATGTGATATGTCGCATGAGAAAACCTTTTCTCTTGCAATGTAGTGCAAAAAAGAATTTTTTTGATATTGCGATATATTGTAGGGATGATTTTTTTCAAAGTTGTGATACATTGCAATGAAGGACATTTTTTAGGGTGCAAAAAGTCACAAGACGAAAACTTTTTAGGGATGAGAAACGTCTCATGAAAAAAAATCTAAGTTGCAAAGCATCGTAACTTCAAAAGTTTCACTCCTAGGATGGGGTGATAGGGAAGTGATTAGTGGCGTTATGCAGCTATACCTAGCATTCATGAAGTCATCCTCATCCAATACCTCAAGGTTACACCTAGCTTTCTGTAATGATCCCAAGCCAAATTCTTTCTTGGAATCACTAACTACTACTAATCTATTGAGTTATTAAGTGCATACAAGATTCATCAACACATGGAGATCACAATATATTCAAGATGTAGAAGCACAAGAAAAGATCTGACATTTTTATTATGAGCAATGTAAGATCAATACAATAGATGGCCGATCTGGCATAAACCTCAGATGGTCGTACAAGCAATAGATATGAGCTGCTACAAAATGCTCCCGCTAATACAAAATAATGCCTCCGAAGGCTGAATAAGAAATGAAGATCAATACAAGCAGATCTAAATGCCAAACTCTCTAGCTGAAGAATGTCACGCTCCAATAGAAGGTTGAAACCCTCAATAACTTGGCCCTGCTGCCAAAGTGTCCAATCACCCTAAGAAATATGTCAATTGATAGATCGGGTGATGGTAAGAATAACCCAGGTGCCTGAATCTCCAAGCTCCCTCTCAATCTCCGTAGATCTGAATTTCCCACTGAATGGGGTGCCCCACTGGATGACTGAAACCCTATTTGGTTCGGCCCTGATGAAGGAGGCCTCCAAATGATCTGAAACTCTCCCAGAATATAGATCGGGCTATGAGAATCACGTGGGAGAAGTTTCGGACTCAGATCTCAAGCAGATCTCCCTAGATCTGAGTTTTACTAAATTACAGGACGTCCCCTATGGCTCCAAGACGTCCCAATCTACAGACAAATGTAGAATGATGATAACCCTCCAGAAAATACCTCAAACTAATGGTCCTGCCCCTTCTGAAGCACTAGATGGAGATGGGCTGAGACTAGAATGGTGTGGAGGAGTCTTTCATCCTCGAGACCAAGCTGCGGAACAAGGTGAGTGGATATTTCACCACTGAGTTGCTCACAAGGGTTTGTACAGCAAACCCCCAAA